>PVKU01007421.1:0-87714 GCA_004027475.1 Anoura caudifer
ATTTCTGGATATTGACTGTATATCTGGCTGTTTGGCCAAATTCATTTACTATGTAGAGCAGCTTTTGGGCTGAATCTATAGGATTTTCTATGTACACCGTCATGTCATCTGCAAATAATGATAGCTTTGTTTCCTTCTTTTCAATTTGAATGCCTTTTATTTCCTTTTCTTGTCTAATTGCTGTGGCTAAGACTTCCAATACTATGTTGAATAGGAGTGGTGAAAGTGGACCACCTTGTCTTGTTCCTGACCTTAGTGGAAAAGATTTTAGTTTTTGCCCATTGAGTATGATGTTGGCTGTAGGACTCTAATATAAGGCCTTTATTATGTTGAGGAATGCTCCCTCAATTCCCACTTTGCTGAATGTTTTCATCATAAATGGGTGCTGTACCATATCAAATGCTTTTTCTGCATCTATTGATATGAGCATATGGTTTTTGTCTTGTTTTTCTTTTTGTGATGTATTATCTATATTAATTTGCAAATATTGTAACATCCATGCACCTCTGGGAAGATTCCCACTTGGTCATGCTGTACAATCTTTAAATGTATTGTTGGATGCAGTTTGCCAATATTTTGTTGAGGATTTTAGTGTCTATGTTCTTCAGCAATATTGGCCTGAAGTTTTCTTTTTTGTTGTGTCTTTATCTGGTTTTGTGATTAGGATGATACTAGCTTCATAAAATGAGTTTGGGAGTCTTCCATGTTCTTACATTTTTTTTAATAGTCTGTGAAGGATAGGGGTTAGCTCTTCCTTAAATGCTTTCTAAAATTCTCCTGTGAAACCATCTAGTTCCAGGCTTTTGTGTGTCAGGAGTTTTTGATTACTGCTTCAATTTCATCTGATGTTATTGGTCTGTTCAGGCTTTCCGCTTCTTCTTCATTGAGTTTTGGGAGATTATATTTTTCAAGAAACTTGTCCATTTCACCTAGGTTTTCAAATTTCGTGGAATATAGTTCTTTATAGTAATTTCTTACAATCCTTTGTATTACTGTGGTGTCAGTTGTAATCTCTCCTCTTTCATTTCTGATTATGTTTATTTGGGTCCTCTCTCTTTTTTTCTTGATGAGCCTGCTTAAAGGCTTGTCAATTTTGTTTATCTTTTCAAAGAACCAGCTCCTGGATTCATTGATCCTTAGAATTGTGCTTTTAGTCTCTATGTCATTTAATTCTGCTCTGCTCTTGGTTATTTCCTTCCTTCTACTTGTTTTGGGCTGTCTTTGTTGTTGTTCCTCAAGTTCTTTTAGGTGTAGGGTTAAGTTGTTTGTTTGAAATGTTTCTATCTTTTTTAGGTAGGCCTGTATCACTATGAACTTTCCTCTGAGGACTGCCTTGCTGTGTCCCATAAGTTTTGGGTTGCTGTGAGTTCATTTTCATTTGTTTCCAGAAACTTTTTGATTTCTTCCCTAATTTCATTCTTGACCCATTCATTGTTTAATAACATGCTATTCAATCTCCATGATTTTGATGATTTTGAGTTTTTCCCCTTGGGGTTGGTTTCTAGTTTCAGTCGCTTGTGGTCAGAGAAAATGCTTGGTATGATTTCAATTTTCTTGAATTTGTTGAGGCTTGTTTTGTGTCTTATTATGTGGTCTATCTTTGAAAATTTTCCATGTGCATTAGAAAGAGTGTATATTTAGTTTCTTTGGGATGAAGGGCTCTATATATATCAGTTAAGTCCATTTCATCCAGAATGTTGTTCAATGCCACAATATCTTTGTGGATATTTTGTTTAGAAGATCTGTCCATTTTTGACAGTGGAGTGTTAAAACCCACTACTATAATTATGTTGCTGTCAATATCTTTGTTGAAGTCTTCTAAGATTTTCTTTATGTATTTGGGTGCTCCTATGTTGGGTGCATATATATTTACAATGCTTATGTCTTCCTGGTGTATTCTTCCCTTGAGTATTATAAAGTCACCTTCTGGGTCTCACTTTATGGCTCTTCTTTTGAAGTCTATTTTGTCTGATATGAGTATTGCTACCCTGGCTTTTTTTCCCTGTCCATTTGCTTGGGAAATTTGTTTCCAGCCCTCACTTTGAGTCTGTGTAGGTCTTTTGTCCTGAGGTGGGTCTCTTGTAGGCAGCATAAGTGTGTGTCATGCTTTCTCATCCATTCAGCTATTTTATGACTTTTGATTGGAGCATTTAATCCATTTATGTTAAGGTTATTATTGATAGGTACTTATTCATTGCCATTTTCATACCTGTGCTCCTCTCTGTCACTCTCTCTTTTCCTTTTTTTCCTTAAAGCAGTCCCTTTAGTATCTTCCTCAACCGGTTTGGTAGAGGTGTATTCTTTTAGATTTCTTTAATCTGGGAAACTCCTTATTTGTCTTTCTATCTTGATTGAAAGCCTTGCTGGGTAAAGTAGTCTGGGTTGCAGGCCTTTGGTTCTCATTACTTGAAATATTTCTTGCCATTCTCTTCTGGCTTGGAGCGTTTCCATTGAGAAGTCATCTGCTAGCCTTATTGGGGCTTCCTTGTATGTTACTTCCTTTTTTTCCCTTGCTGCCTTTAAGATTCTCTCTTTGTCTTGGAATTTTGCCATTCTAATTATGATATGTCTTGAAGTGCATCTCTTTGGGTTTCTCTTGATTGGGACTCTGTGTTTCCTGGATTTGTGTGACTTTTCTCTCATCCAATTAGGGAAGTTTTCCATCATTACTTTTTCTAATATGTTTTCTATCCCTTGGTCTTCTTCTTTTCCCTCTGGTATCTCTATTATATGGATATTATTATGTTCCACATCCTATTGTGTTTCTCTTAATTACTCTTCATTCTTTCTGAGCCTCTTTTCCTTTTCTTGCTCTTCCTAGATGTTTTTTTTTTTCTAGTTGGTCCACCAACTCACTGATCCAATCTTCTGCTTCATCAATTCTGTTTTTCATTCCTTCAACTGTGTTCTTCAGTTCAGAGATTGTATTTTTCATTTCCTCTTGGCCCTTGTTGATAGTTTCTATTTCCTTTTTCATGTTTATATAGTTTGCAGTGAGTTCCTCATAGCTTCCCTGTAGTTTCTGGTAGCTCACTGAGAGCTCTTGGAGCTCCCTGACAACCATTGCTTTGAACTCAAAGTCTGATAGTTGAGTTGCCTCCATTTCATTTAGGATTCTTTCTGGGGCTTCCTCCTTTTCTTTCATTTGGGGATTGTTTCTTTGTCTTCCCCTTGTTTGTGAGGCTCTTCTTGTTAAGCTCACTTTCTTAAATTGATTTGTTCTTGTTCCCTAGGTTTATGGTGTGAACTTCTGTGGTAGAATACCTGTGAGATTCAGTGGTTCTGTCTTCTTCAGGTATCCTGGTGTTCACAGCTTCCAATGTCTCAGCTGTTGAAATGCCCCCTCTTTGGGACCAACTCTGTTCTTCCCACAGTTTCAGGGTTTTTTGTTTTGTTTTATTTTGTTTTGCCTCACTTGTGGGTGTTTAAAAAGAGAAAAGAGTAAGAAAAATGAAAAGACAATAAAGAAATGCAGAAAGAAAAAGAATAGAAAAAAGGAAAGGAAGAAGAGATACGATTGGACAGAAAGGATGTAGGAATAAAGGAAGAAAGAAGTAACGAGAAGCAAAAGGAGTTGAGGGGTAAAAAAAACATAAAAATAATGAAATATTCATTAAAAAACACCAACTCTTGCTGTTATCAATCTTGCCAAGCCAGGTTTTTTGGCCACGCTGACTGTAGTGGCCAAGGGGTGACCGTATTGTTTTGCTCCCTATTCAGCACTCAGTTATCTTTGGGTTACTGTCCTCAGAGCTAGCCTGGGGCCTCTCTGCACATGGCCTCAGGCGCATCTTCTGAGGCAGCATGTGCCTACCATGGTTGCACGCAAGTGCTAATGATCTTTCAGCCTTCCATGCAGGGGTGCCGACTGTCCTGCAAGCATGAATTGACCCCCACACAAGTTGCACACAGGTGTCTACGATCTCCCAGCAGTCCACACAGGTCCCCGGTGGCGTGCGGGTGCTGAGAGACTGTAGTGTAGGGCCTGATGGTGCACAGGTGCCAAGCAACTGCAGCACAGGTCCCCCGGTGGTGGTGGCACGCTGACTGATGGATCCCTGCACAGCTGTTCCCAAGGGCACATGGGCATAGACAGTCACACGAGCTCCAACCTGCGGTCCTCCCAGGGCTATGAGATCTTAACTCCTTTCTGTGAGATTTCAAGCAACCAGGTTTATCCTGGTGCTGCCAAAACTTGTTTGGCTGATCAGGGAGTGGTCGACCTGACTCCCTCCCTCCTTAGAGTCTTGTGGCCAGAACTGGCCCAGGATCTCAGCCCCCACCCTGGTCTCCGTGCTGCTGGAATACTCTCCTTACCATCTGGTTTTTCAAAGTCCACTGCAATTTTCAACCTCCTGTTTTCAAATATGCTATGTTTCTGATGTCTGTTTGCTGTGCTCCACTGTAAATTGGCCAGGTTTTTCTCCTGTGTGTAGGGGGAAGAGGAATGTGCTTCCTCTTACCATGCTGCTATCTTCTGAAGCTACAAATACATTTTTCATCCATTGAAAGTAATCTTAGAAAAAATGTCACTCATTTATTCCTTGAGGTGAATAAATCACTGAGGTTCTTTCCTCTGTGGAATTAGTACTTGAATTATTTTTGATGATGAGTAAATAAAAGAGTGATACTTCCACCCCTAAAACAATTTTAGATCTCAGTACAAGTAAGAGAGAATGGGGTTAAGGGTCGGGTGAGAGAATGGAAGGAGAGAACAAATATGGATCATTAGGTATGTTTCCATCTTACTTCCCTTTGAGTGAAATACAATCCAAGCCTTTTTCTTAAAAATATTATTTTTCTTCTTTTTTTACTCACCTCTCACTGGTATAGAAATGTTAGTTAAAATTAAAGGGGTAGAATTGCATGAGCCATCTCTAAGCAATCTTACATCATAATATGCAGAATACTTCTCCTTAAAGACCCTACCATTCCCATCCTGTGATACCAATAAATATTAAGTAATACATGTGATATTAAATAATATAAATATTAAGTAATGCCATAAAGAAAGTCTACTCTGACAGCTTTCACATTCATTGCAAATCTGTTGCCATGAACTGTCTCAGACTTAGGAACAAATAGCTCAGTTGCTTCTGGCTCTGTTTTCATCCACTGCAGAGAGGAATACTATTAACCTTGTTCTTACTGTTTTACCTATATTGATAAAAAGCACTGTACATATTATGATGATAAACCATGTGTTTAAGTAATTAATTAGAGAATGGATAAGTACTGCAGTTAGCAAATAACAAGGCAAAGTGAGAAAAAAAAGAGATGATGAGAATGTTAAGGGAAATATTCCCATGTCTTTGTGAGATGGTATATGTTGATAATTTAATGTCAAGCAAGTAGTTTACTTACAGAAAAGAGATCTAAAATTTTTATTGTAGTTTAAATAGTGGATAAAAGCAAAATCTGGAATTTTAAAGCATGCATTAATGATCTATAGATTATCTGAAATATCAGGAAAGATGTCTGGCACTCAACTGTTCTGGAATAAGGTAAATATAAAGTAAGAAGTAAAAATAAAGCAAAGGAATGAGAGATGGTAGCGAGATAGGTGGGAGTTGAAACCACGTGCTCATGCATCCAACTGGGACACCTAGCCAATCTTCTGAAGAACAATGTGAACAGCCAACAGAATCCCAGCTTATATAAAGTTTGGAAGTCAAAATTGTGGAGGATGTTGAAAAACAGATGGGAAGGAGATTGCTTTGGGATGGTAAGGTCCCTGGGACCTGCATGGTGAACAACAGTGCTGCATCCCTGGCCTGACATCTTGTGCCTGGCACAGGGATTTGTGGCTGCCATAGGAGCTTTGGAGGAAAGCCAGATCAGTAATTATAGCTCTGCAACTCCCTCCCTTATCAGAGCAGGTAAGGCAGCCCTGCACCATGAGACACCTGGATGCTTGAAGTCACTGGGGAACATAAAGACTCAATGAGAGATGGACAGAGGTGGTGTTCCCCTACTGGAACTGTGATCACCAGCTAGGGAATTACCAGGGAAATTAGGGATCTGGGTAACACCTGGGGAAGGGAGAAAATTTTGGCCACAGGGTACCCTGACCCAGATAGTCTCCAGATTGTTCAGAGTGTGGGGTTCTGTGAAAAGCTGTGCACTTGGTAAGAATGGTGGGTGCAAACAAGAGGAATTTACTCAAAAAAGTCTCTCAGCTGCTGTTTAAGGAACTCTTGTGCAGCAGCTGGGACAGACAAGAGTGGAGGAAGAGGAGAGGCAAGATCTGCTCCAAATCAGGGCACCTCATAGACTGACTGGTCAAAGCAGAAGCTCAGAGGGGTAGCAGTCACCAGAGAGACTTAATTTAATAGGGGAACTAAACTGCCCTGAAGGGACTTTGAGATTGTAGAGCTCTCAGGGCAACAAAGCGAGAGTAAGTGGGGTGGGAGTTGCTCCTAATCATGGGTGGCACAACTGGTGGATTAAAGGCACCTACCTGGCATAGATGGACAGTGGGGGTCCAGCAGCACTTGCTGCAGGCTGTGTACCTCTGAATATTATATCCCATACTAGCCTCTATCCTCCCCAAACCACAGGAAAGGAAAAAAGTGAAGCCCAGCCCCCTTCTGCCTGCAGCATCCAGGAAAGCCAGCAGAACTCCCTTAGCACTTTAAAGTCACCCAGAGGTTATTTTAAAATTTTTCCCATGTGTGAGACAATAAGACCTGGAGCTATGAAAGGGCCAAAAACAAATCCAGAGAGGGATCAAAAGTCTAATTCAAACAACTAAGAAACTGAGACAATTTCACTTTGCTATCCTATAGAACTTGCATTTTATTGTTTATTTTTATTATTTTTTCATTATGTTTATTTATTTTATTTTAGTTGATTCTTAGTTTTATTTTTCTGTTTCTTTTTCTTCATTTTGTTTGCCTAATTGCAATTTTGACTGGTTTTCCTTGTTCTCTCTTTCATATTGCATTTTAATTTTTTTCTTTCACCTCATCCATATTCCAATAACACACTATTCTTGGTCTTTTACTTTCTATTCTTTTTATTCTGATCATGTATTTATTGTCATATTATTGTTGTTCCAGTATTATTATAAATAATTGTTGTTCCATATTATTGTAAATCCTACACAGCACCCTTCCCTGGTCTTGGCCCATTTCTCTACCATCCTGAGCTTTATTACTGTTGTGGTTAACTCTATTCTCTCACACACCATACCTAGTTTCTATCCTTTATTCTCACTATATCTCACTATCTAACTTTGGACAAGTGTTCTGTTTCCTGGAATCAGCTCACATTCCTTCACACCTCTAATGAGAGTCTTATCTCTTTTTTGCCTTTTACAAAAAGTGGCTACTTGGGTGAAATATCAGTTATTACAGTAATTCTCCAAAGGATAACCTAACTATCTCTACTTGGTGGCACTCTAATTAAAGCTCCCCCACAAAATTAAGTTCAATAAAATATTTTACTTAACTCTTTGTAATACATTATGATTTTAATATGTAATTGATATAAAATTATTAGGGGGATAGTTTATATTTTCTAATTCTTTGAAATTCATAGTGTTTTTTATACTTAACAGTACATCTTGATTAAGACTAACCATAATTTCAGGAGTGATCTCCAGTATGGTGGTCTACATAAAGACAGCTGTCCTCCTTGAACAACCACATCAAAATTACAACTAAACTATAAAACAACCATCATTCAGAACCAGCAGAATTTGAATTAAATGCATGTCTCATAATCATGGAATTAAAGTAGAAACCACATTCATGCCAACTGGCAGGAGAGGTGGAGACATGGAGATGTAGCATGGGCTGGCCCCACACCCACACATTGCAGATAAAAATTGGGAGGGATATCTAGGGAGTGATGTGTCACTGTCCTATACCAGGTCCCTCAGCCTAGGATTTTAATGCCGGAAAGATAAGTCCCCATGGATTCTGACCATGCAAAACCAGTGGACATTGAGTTGGTGGAAAAAACTGCTGGATTCTAACGCAGTTTCATTTAAGGGGCCCCAGGCATACTTATCAGACTCATGCCTGCTGAGCTCCAACACTGAAAGGCACCAGTGTCATATGCAGAGGAACTGAAGTGTCTGGCATTAGGTCAAGAGTTAAGGGACAGCTTTCTCCAAGACAAAACTGCTGACAGAGGCCATTGTTCCTCTTCTGAGCCTTCCCCCAACAGAGTCACAGAGTGCAGTGGGTACCATATATGAGAGTCCATCAAGCTGGTTCAAACTGTTTGCCTTGCCTTGTTGATTCCCTCAGACTCCACTTCACCCAAATAATGGGCATACACAAACAATTAATATTGGCTTTTCCATACATACGACTTGTCTTAACACATGCTTCTAATCTTAAATCCTCTACAACAAGCAGAAGCTGGCCCCAGTGAGCCTCCATAACTTGCTAAATCACCCCAGGCCTGGCACTAGCAGCAGTGTACTTGTTCACAGTCTGGCTTTGCTAGAGTACCTCCAAGCCCCAAAGAAGGAGCAACTAGCTGCAGATTGCATTATGTTTTTGTCATGGGGTCCCAGACAGAACACAAGCAGGCATCAAAGCCCTGATAAAGTAAGGCCTGCTCTGTGGAGTGGACCTCTGCACAGCTGATCCTCCATGGAGCATGGAAGTTGGTGGTCAGTTGTCAGACCTAGTCCTTGTAGCTGACCTGCCTGGGTAAATCCCTCCCATTGACCTGCCAAAAGAAATCAAAGCTGTACTGCAAGAGACAATGAACTCAGTCCACTTGGAGGGCACATTTTGAGTAGCTAGTAGGTGATAGGGAGGCTGTGCCACTGGGCCCCTAAAGAGCAAGAAATTGGAAATCTATTTGGAATAAAATGAAGGAAAACCTCCCTAATTTGTGAAAGAAATAGACATACAAGTCCAGGATGCACAGAAATTCTGAAACAGGGCGGTTGCAGAGGCCCACACCAAGACACATCATAATCAAAATGACAAAGGTTAAAGATAAAGAGGAAAAACTTAAAAGCAGCAAGATAAAAACAAGTAGTTACCTACAAGGGAGTTCCCACAAGACTGTCAGCTGATTTATCAAAAGGAACTTCAGTCTAGAATGGATTGTCAAGGAATATTCAAAGTAATGGTACATAAGGACCTACAACCAAGATTACTATGTCCAGCAAAGCTATCATTTAAGATCAAAATCATCGTTTGACTGTGGGACAATCAAATGTTTTCCCAGACAAGAAACTGCTAAAGGAGTTATTATTATATGAAATGTTAAAGGGACTTATTTCATAAAAAGAAGGTCAAGACTATGAATAATAAAATGGTGATAAATACATAGCTATCAACAATTTAATCTAAAAAAATAAGCAAACATGCAGAACAGAAACTAAATCACAGATATGGAAAATGGTTTCATGGAAGCCAGATGAGAAGTGGAATTGGGGGAATAGGTGAAAAGGTAAAGGGATTAAGAAGCACAAATTTCTATTTGCAGAGAAGCCATGGGAATGTACAGTACAGTATAGGAAATGGAGAAGTCGAAGAAATTATATGCATGACTCATGGACAAAGGTATGAGGATTACTTTAGGTAGTTGGGGATGCTGCATAGGGGGGAAATGGGGAAATATAGAGTAAGCTGTAATAGCATAATAAATAAAATATAATTTAAAGAGACTAGCCACAATTTCAAACCTTTTAAACTGCCCAGTTTGTATAAATCTCCAGTTTTGGGGGTTATTTTTTCTTATTTTTAAAGATTTTATTTATTTTATCTTTAGAGGGGAAGGGAAGGAGAGAGAGAGAGAGAAATATCAATGTGTGGTTGCCTCTCATGTGTCCCCTGCTGCGAACTGGCCTGAAACCCAAGCATGTGCCCTGACTGGGAATCAAACCATGATCCTTTGGTTTGCAGGCCCATGCTGAATCCACTGAGCTACACCAGCCAGGGCCAGTTGTTATTTCTTAGTCATGTATGACGTGGGAAAATTAATAGTGTGGGAATTTCTCAGAAATGAATGGTTGAATAATCAGAACCAGAGTAAAATATAGCGCTGAAGGTTTCTAATATTTGATTGAATAAACATGAGATTATAATATGAGAGTGAAATATGAAAGAATTGAATTGGCAATTCATTTTGAAATATATTAAGAAATTTTTTTAAAAACTGGACTCATTCGGTAGAAAGTGAAAAACTTATCTTGTGGAGTCAATGGAAGGCACTAGGGACACTTAACCTGTACAGAAAAAAATAATTAGAAAAAAAAAACCCTATCTTCAAAGAAGAATTGGAAAGACTGTTGTAAAAAGAAAGTTAAACAGAAAACTGTATAAGAATAACAATTAAAATAAAATTTTAAAAAAAGAAAATTAAGTTTTTTCTAGATCAACTGAAGTAACACAGTTAAGACCAAAATATGACTATTTATTTGTACATCAATTAATCCAATAAGCATACATTTACCACCTATGAAATACCTTCACTATGCTGACTACAGGGATGCAAAAATATGCATAATACAAAAATTAGACAGTTTTCGCCTTGGCTAGTGTAGCTTAGTGGATTGAGTACAGGACTGAGAACCAAAGGATTGCTGTTCAATTACCATTCAGGGCACATGCCTGGGTTGCAGGCCAGGTCCCTAGTAGGGAGCATGCAAGAGGCAACTGTACATTGATATTTCTCTCCCTCTCTTTCTCCTTCCCTTGCCTTCTCTCTAAAAATGAATGAAATCTTTAAAAAAAAAAAAACGAGTTATACACTTTGGGGGAAAAATGGGAGAGGTAAAGTAGGTAACTCCTAATTATAAAAAATGCTGTAGAATGGACTGGAGGGTGACTGGTATAGATATAACAGTAGAGTTTAAGGTATCTTATAAAAATATTATGCAAGAGTGTCTTTGCTAGCCATGATGTAATGGGCTATTTCAAACCAACTATATTATCAAGAAAGACATGAAATATAGGCCTTTAGAAACAAAAACAAAGCTTGTGATTGAAGCCATCAGAGAAATTTCACAATAGTAACAATTAATGGATCTGACTTTAGATTAAATGAAGGTAGTTTGAAATGGTAATCAAGAGGTCTGTTGTTCCTTTTCCCTTGCAGAAAACTGTCAAATCACTGCCTGAGAGGTAAAGAAGCAAATAGCATTTTGTACATTCAAATAATTAATTAGGAGCATATATATATATATATATATATATATATATATATTTCATTCTTTTATTGTTGTTCAATTACAATTGTCTGTATTTTCTTCCCAACACCCCACCACATCCAAAACCACCTCCCTCCCTTGCTTCCACCCTCCCCCTTGGTTTTGTCCATGTCTCCTTTATAGTAGTTCTTGAAAATCCTTCCCCCCACTGTCCCCTCCCACCTCCCCTCTTGTTACTATCAGATTGTTCTTACTTTCAGTGTCTCTGGTTATATTTTGCTTGCTTTTTTTCATCTGTTGATTATGTTCCAGTTAAAGGTGAGATCATATGGGGTGCATATACATATTTTAATGTTATAGATCTAAAAACAAATAAGTGTAAAAACAGATTCAAAGGGAAATTTTTGAGATGATGGTGGAGAGATAGGTGGTAGTGGAGTCCACTCACCACTGTGCATAGGTAGAACACCTAGCCAATCTTCTGAGAAATAGAGTGAATAGCTAATGGTATCCCAGCATATATGAAAGTTGGAGGTCAAAACTGTAGAGGACATTGAAAAAATCAGATGGTAAGGAGATTGCTTTGGGACAATAAGGTCCCTGGGACCAGCCCAGGGACCAGAGCTCTGCAGTCCCAGACCTGGCACCTGCCAGGTCTACCTCGGGAATCTTGGGAAAGAGCCAGGTCAATGGCTCCCTCACCTGACAAACAGGGAAGTTCAAGCAGCACCAGGAGGGACCTTGATACTTGCAGTTGCTGAAGGGAATAAGGACGAAGTGTCAAGCACACAGGGGTGGTGTGCACCCTCAGAGATTGTGAATGCAGGCTGGGAAGAGTTGGGCTGTGACAACCTTTACCTGGATAGTCTCCAGTCTAGCTGGAGAGTTGGGCTGTATGAGAGACCAGGCACTAATTTAGAGCAGCAGGCTTGAACAAGGAGGAATTTTTTTCAAAAAGAAAAAAAGAGGCACTCAGTGACTGTTTAGGGAATTCTCTTGCAGCAGTTGCCCTTGCCTCCCCTGGTGGCATCCCCAAAGCCTCAGCTATGGGCTGCCTTTGATGCCAGTACTGTGGCAGCACCTCTACCCTTCCTCCAGTGGCAGAGGGTGCCCAACCATGCTCACAACCCCAGTGGTACACCAACCACCCAGCCTCCTCCCAGCCCCCGTGACCATGCTCCTGCTGTAGCAGTAGAGGATGCATGCTCATGCCAGCAGACAGAGGAATGCCACTCATATGACCACACTGCCCTGAAGCACCTCCCACCCCAACCCACCGACCCAGCCACATCAGCAGAGAATGTAGGTGCCCAAATCTGCCACCACAGTCACAGTGGTGCCCTTGCCCAATGGAGTCACTGGTGCTAAGAGGAAGGCAGAAATTCCCCCCCCCCCACCCCGCAGAGGAGAGCAGCAAGACTCAGGGAGTGAGAAACCACCAAAAAGACTTAACTCATTGGGGGAGCTGAACTACCATGAAGAGACTCTGAGAGTACCTAGCACCTAGGACAGCAAAGAGCACGAAGGTGGTATGTGAGTTGGCCCTAATTGGTGTACCTCAAGGACAGCACAACTGGTAGACTGAAGGCATAGGCTGGCCACAGAAGGGCATTGGGGCCCAGCAGCAAACTGAGGAACTGGGCAGGAAGCTGGGCAACTGCAAAAAGATTGGTTCAGACCTGGCCCCCATACTGCAAAACCACAGGAAGGGAGAAGAGCTAAGCCAATCCCCCCTCAGCCTGCTGTACCCAAGAAGACCAGCAGGACTGGCTTGGCCAGTTTAAAGCCAGAAGGAGGATCTTTTCTTTCTTTCTTTTTTTCTTTTTTCTCTTTTCTTTTCTTTTCAATTCCTACAAGTGAGAAAATAAAACCTGGATCTGTGAAAGGACCAGAGTTAGACCCAAAGAGGGGTCATTCCAACAACTGAGACAGTGAGACAAATTTTACTATGCTGTTCCAGAGAATTTTCAATTTATTGTATATTTGTATCATTATTATTTTTTCATTATTCTTACTTTTTTAGTATTTTTATGTATCTTTCTGTTTAGTCTTCTTTGCTTGATTTATTGAATTTCATTGTTTGACTGGTCTTCCTTGATCTGTTTTTTAAAGCATAGTTTCAATTGTATTTCATATTGCATTTTCCATCTTTTGCTTGACGTGTGTTCCAATAGAACACTACTCTAGGTCCTGTACTTCCTATTTTTGTTATTTTAAACACATGGATTTTGTAATATGATTTTTGCTCAATGACTACTGCAAATAATTTCTGTTCCATACAATGGTAAATACTACATATCACCCCTCCCAGATCTTAGGTCACCTCACTGTTTCCAGAACTTTATTAATGTTGTGTTAACTCTATTCTCTCACACACTGCACCTATCTTCTATTCTTTACTCTCACTTTACCTCATAATCTGACATCCTACAAGCTCGCTGTTTTCTAGATCCAACTCACAATCCTTCCCCCACTTAATTAGAGCCTTCTCTATTTTCCACCCTTTGTAAAAAGTGGCTATTTGGGTGAAATATCACAGTTAATACTATACATCCAAAAGATCACCTATCTCTTCTCTACAGGTTGGTGTTTTAAACCCATAGAATACACTCCCACTATCTTAATCCACTTTGTCTTCCCCCTCCAACTGATTACAAAAAAAGAGTAGGTGGAAACTGTGAACACCAGTATACCTGCTAAAAGAGGAAACCCACCAACAAAAGAACCACCAACAAATAATGGAAGAAGGTGAAGGAGGGAGCAGAAGCCACACTAACCTCCGACCAGGACCTACCTGGAAATACAACTAAATGGTGGAGAAATTATCCAGAACAACAAATGAGCAATAAGAAACCTCAAAAACTCATACAGACAGAAGAACAACCTTCAACACAACCTGTCCACCCTTGCACAAAAGAATACAAGATGTAGTGGGCAGAATTACCATCAGTTAACCATCTGGAGGGAATGACCCACTAAAGAAAGACCCAACAGCACCCAAACCCCAAAGACAAACATAAATGGCAGTCCAAGACCAGCAAGCTCAGGAGATCAAGGAGACTGCACCACTGAATGTCACAGGTCTTCTACCATAGAAGTTCATACAACAAACCCAGGGAGTCAGAACAGATAAATTTAAGAAGCAGAGGATAACAAGAAGACTCTCACAAACAATGGGAAGACAAAGAAACAATCCCCAAATGAAAGGAAAGGAGAAAGTCTCAGAAATGATGCTAAATGAAATAGAGGCAAGTCAACTATAAGATATTGTGTTCAAAGCAATGATTGTCAGGAAGCTCAATGAGCTCACAGAGAATTACTAAAACCTACAGGGAAACTACAATGAACTCACTGAAAACTAAATCAACATGAGAAAAAAAATAGAAACTATCTACAAAGCTCAAGAGGATAGAAGGATACAATTTCTGAACTGAAGAACACAGTAGATGGAATCAAAACAGGATCTACGAAGCACAGGATCAGACCAGTGAACTAGAGGACAAGGTAGAAAAAAATGCAGAAAGAGCAAGAAAAAGAAAAGATATTCCAAAAAAAGAGATGTTAAGGGAAATGCAAGACAAAATGCAACATAATAATATCCATATAATAGGTATATCAGAAAGAGTAGAAGTAAAGTAAGGGATAAAAACCTGTTTGAAAAAAGTAATGATGGAAAACTTCCCTAAATTGATGAGAGAAAAAGTCACACAAATCTAGGAAACACAGAGAGACCCAAAGAGGGGACCCTAAAGAAAACCACTACAATGCACATTATAATTAAAATAGCAAAATCCCAAGACAAAGAGAGAAAGGCAGCAAGGCAAAAATAGGAAGTACCATACATGGGAACCCTGATAAGACCAGCAGCTAACTTCTTGATGGAAAAACTCCAAGTCAGAAGGGAATGGCAAGAAATATTCCAAATAATGAAAATCAAGGGGATGCAATCGAGACTACTTTATCCAGTAAGGCTCTCAATTAAAATGGAAAGTGAAATAAGGAGCTTTCTGGACAGAGAAAGACTTAAATAATATATCTCCTTTCAACCAGCTCTGCAAGAGATGCTAAAGGGTCTGCTTTATGAACAGGAAGAAAAACAGTGAAAAAGAGAGGACACAGGTATGAAAAAATGGCAATGAATAAGTACCTATCAATAAAAACCTTAAACATAAATGGATTAAATGTCCCAATCGAAAGACACAGAATAGATGAATGGATAAGAAAGCATGACCTCCACATATGCTGCATACAAAAGAATCACCTCAGAACAAAAGACTTACACAGACTGGAATTTAAGGGCTAGAAACAAATATTCCAAGCAAATGGACTGGAAAACAAACCCAGGGTAACAATACCCATTTCAGACAAAAAAGGCTTCAAAAAAGGGCCATAAAAAGTGTACCAGAAGGTCACTTCATAATACTCAAAGGGAAGAATCCACGAAGAAGACATAAACATGGTAAACAAATATGCACCCATCATAGGAGCACCCAAACACATAAAGAAAATCTGGGAGGATGACAGCAGTACAAATAAAATGGGACATTTTAACAGCCCACTCTCAAAAATGGATAGATCTTCCAAACAAAATATCAACAAAGATATTGTGGGATTGAACAATGCCCTAGGTCAAATGGATTTAACAGATATAGAGAGAACCTTTTATCCCAAAGAATCAAAATACATATTCTTTTCAAATGCCCATGGAACAGTTTCAAAAATAGACTATATGATAGGACACAAAATAAGCAACAAAGTCAAGAAAATTGAAAATATATCAAGTATTTTCTCTGACAACAAGGAACTGAAACTAGAAACCAACTTCAGGGAAAAAACCCAAAACACTCAAACTCATGGAAACTCATGGAGATTGAATATCATGCTATTAAACAATGAATGGATCATGAATGAGATCAAGAAGTGAATCAAAAACAAATTTCTTTAGAAATGAATGAAAATGAACTCATAACAATCCAAAACTAATGGGATACAGTGAAGGCAGTCACAAGAGAGTAGTTCATAGTGATAAAGGACCACCTAAAAAAAAAAGAAAAGAAAAGAAACATTTCAAACAAACAGCCTAATGATACACCTACAAGAACTGGAGGAACAAAAACAAAGATAACCCAGAGCAAGCAGAATGAAGGAAAAAACAAGATTAGAGCAGAATTAAATTACATAGAGAATAAAAACACGATCTAAGGATCAATAAATCCAGGAACCGGTTCTTTGAATAGGTAAACAAAATTGGCAATCCTTTAAGCAGACTCATGAAGAAAAAACAAGAGGACCCAAATAAACAAAATCAGAAATGAAAGAGGAAACATTACAACTGATACCACAGAAATACAAAGAATTGTAAGAAATTACTACAAGAACTATATGTCAAGAAAGGTGAAAACCTGGGTAAAATGAATACATTTCTAGAAACATATACTCTTCCAAAACTGAATGAAGAAAAAGCAGAATGCCTGAACAGACCAATAACAGCTGACAAAATTGAAGCAGTAATTAAAAAGCTCCAAGACATAAAAGCCATGGACCAGACATTACCACAGGAAAATTTGACAAAGCATTTAAGCATTAGCTAGCCCTTACCCTTTCAGATTATTACAAAAAAAAAAATCCAAGAAGGTGGAAGTCCCAAACTCTTTTTATGAAGCCAGCATCATCCTAATCCCAAAACCAAATAAAGATGTAAAAAAGAAAGAAAACTTCAGACCAATATCACTGATGAACAGACACTAAAATCCTCCACAAAATATCAGCAAACTGCATCCAGCAATATGTTAAAAAGATCATACACGTTGAGCAAGTGGGATTCATCCCAAAGATGCAAGGATGGTACAATATTCACAAATCAATAAACATAATAGATCAGAGAAAAAAGGAAATACAAAAATCACATGATCATGTCACACATGCAGAAAACCAAGGGGGAAGGTGGAAACAATGGAAGGAGTTAGGTTTGGCTGGTGTGGAGGGGAGTGATGGGGGAGAAATGCTGAAACTGTAAATGAACAACAATAAAATAATTTAAAATTTAAATATCTATTTTTATTGCTATTCAAATACAGTTGTCCCCATTTTCAACCCGCTATACCCCACAGACCCACCATCCTCACCTCCCACCCTCAAACCTCCCCCTTTGGCTCTGTCCACGTGTACTTCATTTTTGTTCATTGATGGCCTTCCCCTATTTCCTCCCATTATCCCTCTCCCTCCTCCCCTCTGGTTACTGTCTTTTCTTTATTTTAATGTCTCTGTTTGTATTTTGCTTCCTTTTTAGTTTCTCATGTAATAAAGTTTGGCTTACCCTAAGATGTTGACAAATTCTAAGTTTTTTACTAAGTTTTCCTCTGGGAGTTCCACTTTTTTAATATTGTTATTCAGGTACAGTTCCCCCTCCCAATCCAACCCCCAACCCTCCACTCCCATTTCCACACTCTCCCTGTTATTTTCTAGGTGTTCTTTATAATTGTTCCTGCAAACCCTTTTCCCCTGAAATTCCCTCCCCTGTCCACTCTGGTCATTGTCAGCCTGTTCTCAATTTCAGTGCCTTTTGTTATATTATGCTTGTTTGTTTGTTTTGTTGATTAGGTTCCTGTTAAAGGTGAGATCATATGGTATGTTTTCCACCACCTGGCATATTTTGCTTAGGATAATGGCTTCCAGTTCCATTCATGCTGTCACGAAGGGTAGGAGCTCCTTCTTTCTTTCTGCTGCATAGAATTCCATGGACCATAATGTCCATGGAAATGGACATTTGTGTAAATGGACCATAGTTTTTTTGATCCATTCATTTAGTGATGGGCATGTAGGTTGTTCCCAGCACTGGCTATTGTAAATTATGCTGCTATGAACGCTGGGTTGCATTGGTTCATTTGGATTGGTGTCTGAGGGCTCTTAGAATATAATACCAGCAGAGAAATTGCTGGGTCAAAAGGCAGTTCCATTTCTAGTTTTCTGAGGAAATTCCATACTGTTTTCCATAGTGGTTGCACCAGTCTGCAATCCAAATATCGCTGATGAACATAGATGCTAAAATCCTCAACAAAATATTGGCAAACCAAATCCAGCAATACATTAAAAAGATCATACACCATGACCAGGTGGGATTCATCCCAGGGATGCAAGGATGGTACAATATCACAAATTAATAAATGTAATACATTACATAAACAAAAGGAAAGAAAATCACATGATCATATCAATAGATGTGGACAAAACACTTGCTAAGGTCCAGCACCCATTTATGATTAAAAAACACTCAGCAAAGTGGGAACAGAGAGAGCATTCCTCAACATAACAAAGGCCATATATGAGAAGTCTACAGCCAATATCATAAAAACTAAACCGTTTCCCACTAAAATCAGGAATAAGACAAAGTTGTCCACTTTCACCACTTCTAGTCAACATAGTATTAGAAGTGTTAGCCACAGCAATCGGACATGAAAGGGAAATAAAAGGTATCCAAATTGGAAAGGAGGAAAGAAAACTGTCATTGTTTGAAGATGGCATGATAGTGTATCTAGAAAATCCTATAGACTCCACCAAAACACTGGTTGACCTAAAACTAAATTTCGCAAAACAGAGGGATACAAAGCCAATATCCAGAAACCAAAGGTATTTTTGTATACCAACAATAAAACATCAGAAGCAGAAATCAGGAAAAAATCCCATTTTATATAGCAATAAGAAAAATAAAATACCTAGGAATAAACCTAAGCCAGGAGGTAAAAGAACTGTACTGAGAAAACTAGACAACATTGAAGAAAGAAATCAAGGAAGTCACAAACAAATGGAAACATATACCTTGTTCATGGGTCAGAAGAATTAACATCATCAGAATGTCCATACTATATATATATTCAATGCAATACCTATTAAAGTACCAATGTCATATTTCACAGACATGGAACAAACACTTCAAAAATTTATATGGAACTATAAATGACCCCAAATAGCTGCTGAAATTTTGAGTTGAAAGTTCCACTTTTTGCATAGAAGTCTAAGATAATGAATTTGTTTTTTGTGCAGAGATTAAAATATGTTTTTTTGTTAATGTATAAATGATCCAAAACCTTTATTAAGATAAAGGTTTCTAGTTTTTAAAGTAGAAATACCTTGTTTCTTGCATATTGTAAGAATATGTGTTTGAGCTCTCTAGAGTCCATTTCAGTCTATTTGCAATGAGTGCACCAATATTAAACTTTCTTGATACAGCAATTTCTCATTTAATGTCATCTGTAGGTCGTGCACTTTAATCAAAAGGATGCACAGACATACCTCATATATCTCTGTGTGTATGCATATGTGTGTGTGTGTAGAGAGAGATACAGATATATTCTATATGATATTATATGATTGGAAAATATGAGCTGTGCATACACATATATCAGGGCTCATGTTACAATCTTCTGTACACTTAAAACATCTTTTTCAGAGCATTACGCTAAGTGAAATAAGCCAGGCTGTGAAAGACAAATACCATATGATCTCACCCTTAACAGGAACCTAATCAACAAAACAAACAAGCAAAATATAACCAATGACACTGAAATTGAGAACAGGCTGACAGTCACCAGAGGGGAGAGGGGAGGAAATTTCAGGGGGAAAGGGAAAAGGTTTACAGGAACAAGTATAAAGGACACATGGACAAAAACTAGGGGGAGATGGAAATGGGAGGGAGATGGGGAGGGCTGGGGTGGTGGGCTGGGATGGGAGTAAAAGACAGAAAACTGCACAAGAACAACAATTAAAATAAAATTTAAAAAAAATAAAACATCTTTTTCAAATGATGTTTCTTTTTTGAATAAATAAATTTATGTCAGTAAAATATGCTATCAATTTAATTCCCATTTCTTCCAGAAGTACTGGCATTTTTTTAAAAAATGACAAAAATAAAAACATTAGTACTTAGGAATATCAGTGGGAAAGATATTTTGGGAAATTTTGGTAAGAAAATGTCTATTTTGCTAATGACAATATGCCATCTATGTCCCAAGTTGAATTGCTGAAGGCAAGCATGAGGTCAGAAGTAACTGTAATTGCTATTGCTTTAGGCTCCTCAATAGCTAGTGCAGATGGCCTGTGGGTATAAATGACTGGAGATTGAATGGAGATCAATAAAAATAAAATATGCAGATATTTGCCAAAGGTACAATCATAATATATTCTAAACAATTGTTATACAAAGCTGGAAATATAATATTTGTGTTGGTTTAAGTCTTTTCCCTACATGCAATGACTGTTTAATAATAGGACTGCTTCATAATTCTCTGTAAGTACATTATAATTATATATAATTATACTATAAAACTATAACATAAAATCTTTGAGTTTTTTAATACAGCAATTGTTTGAATATAATAATTCCTTCTCCATTTGAATCATAATGGGAAATGTTAGAAAGAAATGAAAGAAAACAAAAAAGAAGAAGATAGAAAAGGAAAATAATACCTGTTAAAAGTCTACTTGTGGAGTATTTTAGATGTGTGAAGATCATTAACTCATTTACTTTTCAGAATAACTCCTTGGATAGAACTACCTCCCCACTTATTTTTCATAAGTGAAATATAAAGTGAAGCTCAGAGAGTTTAAGCATCTTGTTCAATGTAATATGCAGAAAGATAGTGTATGGTCATACTGGAATTTGAATCTGCCTTTAGTGGCTTTGAAATTAATATGTAATGTGTTAGACATGACATCAGATATGTTGCTGTTAATAGCCCAATGTGACCAATAATCAAGCAAATAACCCTTTCTAAAATGAACCTCCTCAGGAACCTTAAGACCATCTGCTTTGTTGCCAGTGGAAATAGGGCTCTTTCATGTAGTAACAAGGAAAACATTTTGTGGAATCATGCCTGGGAGGATAAGGTATAGTGGTGATATAGCTGGGGCAAACACATGATTGTTTTCTGAGGCCCAGTGTCTCATCCATGACCAAGGCTTAACTTTGTCTTGCAGTGGAAGAAGTCCAGAATTGTCCTGATCAAGTCCAGAAGAAGGGAGAGTATCCAGAAATGTGATATCACCCATCATTGGCTGCTCTAGTTAAGTTTAGTCCATGTCAAATCTTAGCCTAGCTCAGTCTCTGTCCTCATTCTACTAGCTTAGTCTCTGAAGTTATAACTTCCAGACTTAATCAGGCTCAGCCAGTTTTGCTCCCTTCTCTTTGTTAACTCCTAGCTACCTATGCTAACAGCCTCAAGGATATGTTCTACCCAATTCTAGCTCCTAGGGTATTGATGCATAAAAAGGTAAAAAATAATTTTCTAGCATCTCAATAAGCCCTGCATTGTTACTACTACTATTATTATTTTATAATTTAGATGGCATCTTATTTGTGCATTTCTGAACAAAATGCTTTACTAGATTTAATTTCTTGCCCAACAATAAAATACCTAGATGACAAATTCTATGAATTTTGAAGCTAAAGGAGATATTTCACCTAGGTGCAGTCTAGTGAAATTAATGCCTACTCTTTTGAAAAAAATGAATATAACATATTTTAAAATTTTATTAAACACTTTAATTTCAATAATGTGAATGCCCACATGGTAAAAATATTTTTTATTAAGCTAAGAGAAACATACAAAAATCAATATTAAGTCAACTCAACTTTGTAAATCCTCCTTATTGATTTTTAATGAAGCATAAGACAAAAAAATACACATATATTAGAATATGTTTTTGTTTTTGGTTCTCTACCAAAAAGACAACTTCTAATGCTTGCTCATGACAGCCATCAGCATCTGTCTTGAGATGGAATAAACAAAAGTAACTGAGAGTACACTACATACCATCTTTGGGGAAACACATTTTTAATTTATGTTAACTTATTCCACTTAAGTTGACAGTTGGAAACTTTTGTGTCATTTGGTCCCCAGAGATCAGTGATGTATATCACTCAGTAATCTTAATTTTATTACAGATATTATCCAAATGTTTTTTTAGTTGTGCGACATGATAATTATCACTGAAGAGGCAATGTTACTTAACAATGACACTGTTAGTTAACAGTGAATTAAAAACAGATAGTACTGATTAATAATATTGTTTGAACTTGCCACAGCCTCATTCTGTTTACATGTTATATTTGACATGCATATTCTATGGTTCAATTCTTGAGATTGAAACCTTTAATTAGGTAGTAAATATCTATCACTTGAAACTTATTATCACAATATGTGTGATAATGTACAGAGGGTTTGACATTGAGTTCAGTTTGGTGTTAATGTCACAGGAAAGGAAATAGTGATGAACAATCTGCTGGGGTGGAGATTTCAAATTTAAAAGAATCTCTAATTCCAAGATAGGGCATTGGTTTTCTTTAAAAAGGAGAAGTCAAATTAAAAGACTTTGATCAAATCATCAGTCCTTTCAATATTCATATAGAAATCTGTGAATAAAGCTACCTTAGATGTACCAGTTTCTTAATTTCCAATGGAAGAAATTTATATTTGAAAAATATTTTTTTCTACATCCAGTACCCGCTATTATCAACTGAAGTGTAACTGGAATGTATATGCAAATATGTTAGAAAATAATTTGAAAGTGAGAAAAATTCAATCTTTATAGGTAAAACTAAGTCTAAAAATAAGGAAATTCTGACTTCTGCATACCATTATTTTTTGGCTGTTATATGTAATTAGCCATCTGAATGAATATACAAATTAAACCAAGCATCTAAGAAAGACAACCAAAGGTTTTTTCTTGTTAAAGTCATGTTTACTAAAAGAATCATATATGACCAAAATGTGCATATTCATACTTTTTCCCTGACACCATTAAGAATCTCATCTCATACACAGCTTCATAACTTTGTCTTTTTAGTAAGCTCCAGATAATAGAACTTCAGTTGAAAAGAAAGAAAAAAGAAATTGTCTGTCAGAGCTTATTAGTAAGTGAGTATGTGAACATGGAGATTGAATAAGATCTGCATTTCTGCAGACATTAATTTATAATGAATAAATATGGCAGTGCCTTCATAGTGTTTGGATACTCTCTGGTGTTCTTGTCAGTCAATATCAACCTTGATATGGCAGAGGAGAAAATCAGTAGGCAGATATGTAATAGGACAGCCTCATTCTTTGGACATCCATAAAAATAAGTAGTTTCTCCAAAACAACAGTTATCAAAGTAAATTATGCTAATATTCTTGTCATAGATCATATACTTGCAATTATTTCAAAAACTTTTTTATTTCAATAATTTAGCCATTTTCATGATCTCAAGTGTAATTATCAATTAGTGTTTATTATTTTACATTAAGAAGTTCTACATGCCTCACTGTTTTCTAAATTGGAAACTGTATGAAAGTAGGAATGAGAACTATCATTCATGTAGTTTCAAGTCTGTGAAAAGCTAGAGATGAATCCTAGCTACTATTACATATTTTGGGTACTGTTGTTGTTTCTGTGAATTTTTTACTTTAACTATAAGCTGCCATATGATCAGAGTAGATGATTTCAGGAAACAAACTCAAGGGAAAAATCAAAATCAGATCATGTCACCAACCAGAAACAATCTCCCTTATTATATGTGATTTCATAGGCTTAATTTTACACTTTAACACCACTCACTAAAATAATTGATCACAGACTTTCTATTCTATATTATCAGATCTATATTTTCAAAATATACTCTTCCCAATAAATTTAAATATTAAAATTATACCCAGTCTTTAAAATATGGTCTATTTTTACATTATCATTTACCCTTTACAACTGATTCATTAACTATTAAAAAACTAGCCAGCATCCCACATTGGTGAAACACTTCCAATATTACCAAACACCACTATGCTACTAACCAAATGGATATATGTTCCAGTCCTCATTTGATTTGTCTTATGTGGAAACACTCTTCTTTTTATAATCACAATGTTCTATATTTTCTCATGACATGCTAAATACTTTAGCACCTCAGCTGGTTCATCTTTTGCTGAGCTATTAAATGTTGACACTTGCCAGGCTTAACCTGGTTCCTACTCTGATGCTTCTCCCCAAGGCAATCTTATGCCATTAGCATTAATTAACACCCAAGGACAAACATATCAATAATCCAGACCTCATCATTAACTTTCAAATCCATAAATTTTACAAAGTCTCTACACTTTTACTTGAATGTTTGAAAAGCCCATAAAAACATTTGGCTTCAATACCAAAATGCAAAGAACTTAGAAGTGTGCACTCCTGTCCATACACCAAGATAAAATTTAACAAACTAGAAGTCAAAAACTTTTATTGGAACCATGAGAAACCTGAAGTTTTTATGCAATTGGCCATCCCCAAATCTGGAATGCTAGTCAAATATGAGGAGTCACAATGGAGATGTGCTTGCCTGGAGAGAAGCTGGTAGAACCATAAGCTGATGTGAAAAATTTGGAGGTAATTTTGGAAAATTGTTGAGGTTGCACTTGGACTACTAAGGTCTGCAATCTTGGGTGGTACGAACTCAATCATGGATTTTACTTCCATAAATCCCACCAGGTTGTGACATTCTGGAGAAAGACAAAGCTACAAAAATGGTAAAAAAATAACAATTGTTTCTAGAGTTTGGGGTAGAAGAGGGAGAATTGACTAGATGAAAATTGAAGGGTGGTAAAAGTGCCCTATATAACATTGTAATGGTATCTATGGCCCTGCACATTTTTCAAAACCCATAAAACTTTATAGCAGAAACAGTTAGTTTTACTGTAAACAAATTAAAAAATATATATTTCTGGGAGGTCAGAGGATTTCAGGATGGAATGTATAACGTGACAAATAATTTAATAGTATACAGATACATAAAAGTCTCACTGAAAGGGCTTTGGAAAGGTGCTGAGTTAAAACTGAAGGCAAACAAAAATGTGTATGCATATCTTAACTTCATCAATGACAGTCTTTTTTATTACAGCACAGGTTAATAATGTTGGAACCATATTCTACATGTATACTTGAATTAAATGATTAGGTAAATGGATGTTGGTTAGAGGAACATATATTTCTCACTGTTGATGTTGAAGCTTATATAAGCAAAGGGATGAGACTAGAATCATATACACATATAATTATATATTTATATATAATTATTTAGGAGTGATATTGGAATTGTGCTAGAAATATTATTAGTAACTCATTCCCATAATATAAAAATTAATACATGAAATATTAATAAATATATTTATGTAGATTGGTTACAAAATGCATGATCATGTTTCTTTGTTCAGTCAGCTGTGAGGGCCTAGAAGCAACAGCACCTCAGTTTCAACAAGAATTTCTAGCACCTAGATCTTGGTTTTTCATACTATTCTCTGATATAGGCTCCTTGGAGAAATCATCAGACATGGATGATTTTAGGACTGAGGCAGGAAATATAAGATGGCCATGGAACATCTCAAAGTGTGTGTCAGAAGATGAAGAAGTGATAAAAAAAAACTATGCTGATGTGGTTTGGCAAAGTACATAGAAGCCAATCAAGACCAAAGCTGGAATAATATGAGCAATTTAAAACATAGCATTGTATCATAATCCAAAGTATCAAATAAATGCCCATGAATTTATACTGATAAAGATAAATGATAAAATCAGAAATTTTCAACTGTTGTGCCCCAAGAATTATTAAAACATGTAATAACTGACTATTTAGTCAGGGGCACTGAATTATTTTCCCATACATGGTCAAATATAAAAATGATAAGAGCCAACACATTAATTGTCTGGTATAAATGAATCGAAATTATACCAATTTGTTTTGTCAGTTAGGCAAAAAAATATATATTTTTGGTGTGCTGAACAAGTTTAGTAATTACTTTGTATGTACCAATAATGGAAAAGGATGACAATTGCCAGATTTAATAAATGTATAGGCTGCACATAGTGACGTCCTTCCAAAGAGTACAGCATGGAATGGGCAAATATTAAGGTGCTTTATATTACCTGACAAACACTGCCTCTGCTAGGTGATGAAGGTCAGCATCAATGGTCATAAATCTTACAGATAAGTGTGTAGCCTTGAAAAGTTGTGGTGAAAATTGTACTTCACATCTGTGGTCTTCTTCCAAAGAAACCCATAACTAAAGTCTAATCATGAGGAAAAAAAAAAAAACCAAAAATTCCAACATGTTCACATCCTATAAATAAAACCAAAAAACAGCAACAAAAAACCCACCTCCACAAATCTCACAAGCACTTCTCAAAACTGTCATGTCATCAAAAACAAGGAACATCTGAGAAAATGTTTCATTCTATAGGAGCCTAGGAAGACATGACAATGAAATAAATGTAGGTTGATATCCAGGTTATAATCATAAACAGGATAAAAAGGACATTAATTAAATACTAGCAAATCCTGAATAGACTCAGTACTTAGTTAATGATAATGTATCAATAGCATTTTACCAATTGTGACTAACATGTCTCATATTGTAAGTTATTAATAATATGAGAAACTGGATGTGTAGTATATTTGAACCCTATATTACATCTGCAATTTTTTCATACAACTAAATTTTTTCTAAAATAAAAGCATATTTTGAAAGTTTCTGAAAATTTCGTGAAAATATTGTTTTCTTTCATCAAGTCCAGAATTGACTTTTGCTATAGCCATTTCCCCAAGCCTCATTAAGTTTATTACCTTAACGTACACAGTAACAGGTGTTACTGTATATGGTATTTGTAGCTTTAAAAAATAATTGTATATTGCAAATATTTCAACAGGCCAATAAACATTCTTTTCCAAACAAGTTTAGCAAAATCCTTAAGTAGAAAATTTAGGGATTTTTGAGAATGAAGATGGTGGCAAGGTGGGTGGAAGCTGAACCCACTTACTGGTGCACCTAACTGGGACACTCTGAAGAACAGAGTGAACAGCCAAAAGAATCCCAGCTGTTATGAAATTTTGATGCCAAAAATGTAGAGGGCGTTGAAAAACAGACAGTAAGGACATTGCTTTGGGACAGTAAGTTCCCTGGGTTCTGTGCAGGGACAAAGGCTGCTGCTGTCTCTGACCTGACACCTGGTGCCAGGGTTGGCAGCTGCCACAGGAGCTTAGGAGGAGAGCTGGATCAGTGATTGTAATTCTGCAAATTCCTCCCCTACCAGAGCAGGGAAGGCAGCCCCACACCTGGAGAAACCTGGATGCTTGAAATCACTGGGGGGAATAAAGACACAGTGGGAGATGCCAAGAGGCTGTGTTCTGCTGCTGGGATTATGGTTGCTGGCTAGGACATTATCAGAGAAATTGGGGAGCCAAATAACATCTGGAGAAGGGAGAAGAGGTGAGTTGTGATGAACCCTGACCCAGATAGTCTCTGGACTGGCCAGAGAGTTGGGCTGTGAGAAAAACCAGGCAATTGTTCAGAATGGTAGATGCAAACAAGAGGAATTAAATCAAAAAAGGTGCTCAGCTGATGTTTAAGGAGCTCTAGCAGAGAGTTCCTTCTGGAGCTGAAACTGTGAAAGGACCAAAGAATTATCCAGACAGGGATCACAAGACTAATGGCAATAACTGAGAAGCTGAGACAAATTTCATTTTGCTATCCTACAGAACTTGCATTTTATTGTTTATTATTATTATTTTTCATTATGTTTATTTCTGTTATTTGATTATTACTTTTTATTCTTTTTTTCTGTTTATTTTCTTCATTTTGATTGTTTAATTGCATTATTTGGTTTTCCTTGTTCTTGCTTTCATATTGCATTTTAATTTTTCTTCTTTCACTTCACTTGCATTCCAAAAGCACACTACACCTTGTCTTTTACCTTCTGTTCTTTTTATTCAGATCATACATTTATTGCCATATTATTGTTGTTCCAGTGTGATCATAAATAAGTGTTCCATATTATTGTAAGTCCTCCACAGAACCCCTCCCTGATCTTGGCCCATTTTGCTACCTTCTTGAACTTTATTGTTGTGGTTAACTCTATTCTCTCACACACTATACCTAGTTTTTATCCTTTACTCTCACTTTATCTCACCACCTAACCTTGCACAGGCACTCTGTTTCCTGGAATCAGCTCACATTGCTTCACACCTCTAATAAGAGTCTTATCTCTTTTCATCTATTATTAAAAGTTGCTAGTTGGGTGAAATGTCAGGGTTATCACTGTACTTCTCAATAGGATATTCTGTCTATTCTCTATTTGTTGGTACTTTAAATCCCATACAGTACTCTCCTGCTGTCTTAATCAATTTTGCCTTTGGCTTGCCACTGAGCATATACAAGATAAGGTGGGAGTTGTGAACACCAGTACACCCACCACAGGAGAGAACCCTCCAACAAAGGAACCACCAACAGGGAAAAAATCAAGTACACCAAGATATCCCACACAAACAGAAGAAAGGACAAACCTAGAACATGCAGACAAGTATGTCAAAGAGACTACACCACTGAATCCCATAGAACTGCTACCATAGAAGTTCACCACACAATG
The DNA here is from genome assembly GCA_004027475.1 of Anoura caudifer. NCBI lineage: Eukaryota > Metazoa > Chordata > Mammalia > Chiroptera > Phyllostomidae > Anoura > Anoura caudifer. The sequence continues at coordinate 28,552 of PVKU01007421.1, forward strand.
ACTGCTAGCAAAGCAGACTATCAGTAAGCACACACACACACAAAAAAATAAAAAGAGTCCCCTAAAATGGGGACACAAAAAAGAACCTGCAATCAAAAGGAATGAAAAATTCCCAACTAAAAGAGCTAAATGAAATGGAGGTACATAAATCAGATTCATAATTCAAAAGAATGGTTATATGGATGCTCTAGGAACTCAGAGATGACTACAAGGAACTGAGAACAGCAACAGTAAGAAAATGAAAATAGAAACTACAAACGAGAACCAAGAAGAAATGAAGAATACAATTTCTGAAATAAAAAGCATACAGAAGGAATTACAAGCAGGCTGAATGAAGCAGAGGACAACATTAGTGAGCTAGAAGACTAGGTAGAAAATAACACCCAGGTGGAACAACTGCATGAAAAAAAAAGACTCAAAAAATGGAAAGATAGCTTAAGACAACTACAAGACAACAGGAAACACAACAACATTCCAATGACAGGAACCAGAAGGAGAAGGAAAGAAAAAAGGGATAGAACCATTATTTGAAAAAAAAAAATGACAGAAAACTTACCAAACCTGGAGAGGGGAAAAGCTATGCAAGTTCAAGAAACACAGAGGGTCATAATCAAGATGAACCCAAAGAGTCCCACTCCAAGACATATCATAATTAAAATACTAAGTTTTAAAGACAAAGAGAAAATCTTAAAAGCAGCAAGGAAGAAACCAGAAGTAACATGCAAGGGAGTCTTGATAGGGTTAGCAACTAATTTCTCAAAAGATACATTTCAGGCCAGGATTGAATGGCAAAAAATATTTCTGAATAAGGAAAAGTCAATCAAGACTCCTCTACCCAGTGAAGCCCTTGACTGAAATGGAAGGTGAAATAATGAGTTTTCCAGACAAAAGAAGGTTGAAAGAATACACCTCCACCAAACCAGCATTCCAAGATATGCTAAAGGCAATGCTATAAGAAGAGGAAGAAAGAGAGAGAGAGAGAGGAACACAGGTACAAATGGGGAAAATGAATAAATACTTATCAATAATAACTTTAAATGGTAATAGGTGAAATGCTCCAATCAAAAGACATAGAATAGCTGAACGCATGAGAAAACATGACCCACACATATGCTGCCTACAAGAGACTCATGTCAGAACAAAAGACTTACACAGAGTGAATGTGCAGTGTTGGGAAAAATATTCCAAGCAAATGGACAGAAAAAAAGATGGAGTAGCAATACTTATATCAGACAAAATAGACTTCAAAACAAAAGCCATAAAAAGAGACACTGAAGGACAATTATAGTACTCAAAGGTAGAATCCATCAAGAATTTAGTCACAAAGTAGATGAAAAAATGAAGGCTATGCTGAATGAAATAAAGGAAAATGTGCAGGGATCCAACAGTGATGGGAAGGAAACTGGGACTCAAATCAACAGTTTGGACCACAAGGAAGAAAGAAACATTCACTAGAAAATAATGAAGAAACAAAAAATTTAAAAAAATTACGAGAGGCTTAGGAACTTTGGGGACATATTTAAATATTCCAACATTCGAATCACAGGGTTATCAGAAGAATAAGAGTAAGAGTAAGATATTGGCAACTTATTTGAACAAATAATGAAGGAGAACTTTCCCAATTTGGCAAAGAAAAAAGTCATCCAGGAAGTCCAGGAATCTCAGAGAGTCCCAAAGAAGTTAGACTAAAGGAGGAACGCACCAAAGCACATTATAATTACATTAGCAGAGATTAAAGATAAGGAGAGAATCTTAAAAGCAGAAAGAGAAAAGGAGACAGTTACCTACAAAGAAGTTCCCATCAGACTGTCAGCTGATTTCTCAAAAGAGAATTTGTAAGCAAGAAGTAGCTGGAAATAAGTATTCCAAGTCTTGAAAGGCAAGGACTTATATCCAAAATTACTCTATCCAGCAAAGCTTTCATTTAAAATAAAAGGGCAGATAAAGTGCCTCTCAGATAAGGTCAAGTTAAAGGAGTTTGTCATCACCAAGCCTGTAATATATGAAAGGTTAAAGGGATTTGTCTATGAAAAAGAAGATAAAATATGAAGAGTGAAATGACAACAAACTCACAGTTATTAACAACCACACCTAAAACAAAAACAAAAATGAACTAAGCAAATGACTAGAACAGGAACAGAATCACTGAAACGGAGATCACATAGAGGGTTATCAGAAGGGGAGTGGGAGAGAGGGGGAAAAAGTAGAGCGAATAAATAGCATAAATGGTAGGTAGCAAATAGGTGGAGGTTGAGAATAGTATAGGAAATGTAGAAGCCAAAGAACTTCTATGAACTAAAGGGGGCATGTGGATGGGAGGCGATGTGCAGGGCAGAGGGGAATAAAGGGGGCAAATGGGACAACTGTAATAGCATAATCAATAAAATAAATTAATTTTAAAAATACATAAACATTATAAACATATATTCACCCAATATGAGCATCCAAATAGATTAGGAAAATCTTGGAAGACCTCAAGAAAGGTATTGACAGCAACACACTTATACTAAGTGATTTCAACACATCACTGTCAAAAAGGGATAAATCTTCCAAACAAAATATCAACAAGGGTATTTTAACACTGAACAATACCCTAGATCAAATTGAGGTATATGTATATGTATATAGCTTTCATCCCAAAGAAGAAAAATACACATTCTTTTCAAATATACATGGACCATTTTTATAGACCAAGTGATAAGACACAAAACAAGCCTCAACAAATTCAAGAAAATTGAAATTATATCATGCATTTTCTCTGACCACAAATGACCAAAACCAGAAACCAACCTCAAAAAAAGTCAGAAATACAAATTTATGGAGATTGGGTAGGATGGTATTAAACAATAAATGGGTCAACAATGAGATCAAGGAAGAAATAAAAAAGTTTCTAGTAACAAATGAAAATTTACTCACAATGGTCCAAAACTTATGGGACATAGAAAATGCGCTCCTGAGACAGAAGTTCATAGCAATATAGGCTTAACTGAAAAAGATAGAAACATTTAAAATAAACAACCAAACCCTATGCCTACAAAACCTAGAGGAACAACAACAAACAAAGCCCAGATTGAGTAGAACGAAGGAATAATCATGATTAGAATAAATTAAAGGACATAAAGACTCAAACAACCATCCAAATGATCAATAAATCCAGAAGGTGGTTCTTTGAAAAGATAAACAACATTGACAATCCTTTAAACGCTGTCATCAAGAAAAAAATTAGAGGACTGAAATAAACAAAATCAGAAATGAAAGAGGAGAGATTACAATGGACACTAGAAAAATACAAAAGATTGTAAGAAATTAGTAAAAACAACTATATGTGAAAGAAAATGAAAACCAGTGTGAAGTGAATAAATTTTTAGAAATATATAATCTCCCAAAACTGAATAAAGAAAAAGCAGAAAGCCTGAACAGACCTGTATCAGCTGATGAAATTACAGCATTAATTAAAAAACTCCTGGCACACAAAAGCCCTGGACAAGTTGGTTTATCAGGAAAATTTTACAAAACATTTAAGAAAAAGCTAACTCCTATCCTTCTCAGACTATTCCAAAAATTCCAAGAAGTGTCCCAAACTATTTTTATGAAGCCAGCATCATCCTAATTTCAAAAAACAGGTTGGCACAACAAAGAAAGAAAACTGCAGGTCAATATTGTTGATGAACGTAGATGATAAATTCCTCATCAAAATATTGGCAAACTGCATCTGGCAATACATCAGCAAGATCATAGACTGTGATCAAGTGATATTCATCCTAGGGATGCAAGGATGGTACAATATTCACAAATCAATAAATGCAATACATCACATAAACAGAAGGAAAGAAAAAAATCACATCATCATACCAATAAATGTCGAAAAAACATTTGATAAGGTACAGCACCAATTTATGATGAAAAACGGCAAAGTGGGAATAGAAGGAGCATTTTTCAACATGATAAAGGCCATATATAAGAAAATTGCAGCCAACATACTCAATGGGTGAAACTAAAAGCTTTCCCATTAAGATCAGGAATAAGACAAGAATGCCCACTTTCAGTACTTCTATTCAATATAGTATTGGAAGTCTTAGTCATAGTGATTACACAAGAAAGAGAAATAAAAGGCACCAAAATTCCAAAGTAGGAAATAAAACTGTCACTCTTTTCAGATGATATGATAGTATATTTAGAAAACCTTATACACTCCACCAAAATACTACTCAAAAATACCAATAAACAAATTTGGTAAAACAGCAGGGTTCAAACTCTATATTCAGAAATCACATTTCTGTGATCAAAACAGTATGGTACTCGCATTAGAACAGATATATAGACCAATAGAACAGAATAGAGAGCCCAGAAATAAACCCAGTCTCTATGGTCAATTCATATTCAACAAAGGGGTCAGCAGCATAAAATGGAGTCAAAATAGCCTCCTCAACAAGTGGTGGTTGGAGATCTGGACAGCTACATGCAAAAAAGATAAAACTTGATTACTACTTACAACATACACAAAAATACATTCAAGGTGGTTAAAAGACTTACATATAAGTCATGACACCATAAATGTCCTAGAGGAGAACATAGGCAGGAAAACCTCAGATATCCCACACAGCAGTATTCTCACTGATAAGTCCCCTAGAGCAAGGCACATAAAGGGAAGATTAAATGAATAGGATCTCATTAAAATAAAAAGCTTCAACATGGCTAAAGGAAACAGCATCAAAATGAAAAGAGAACACATTGTATGGGAAAACATATTTGAAATGATACCTTGGACAAGGGTTTGATCTCTGAAATATATAAAGAACTCCCATGACTCCACTCCAGGAAGACAAACAATCCAATTAATAAATTAACACAAGATTTTAATGAGTGGGGCCAAAGGAAGTGATTGGAGAAAATGGAGACAACTGTACTTGAACAATAACTTTAAAAAGAGAAGGAACAAACTGTTAATAACTAGAGGGAAGTGGGGGAGGGAAATATTAGGGGAAAGAAGTGGAAGGGTAGTGGAGGAACATGTATAAAAGATCCATGGACAAAGCCAAAGGAGGGTAGGATTGAGGGTGTGTGGGGTGGGGGAGAATGGTGAGTCAGAATGGAGATAATACAATAAAAAAGGGGGAGAAAGAAAGTAATAGCTGGAATTCTTAAAATATTTAGCTGAAAATTTCTGTGAGTATCACAGGAACTGTAGAGATAAAAATATTTTGAAAGGCAAAAAGTGGTATACTGATTTGGGGTATATAACTACTGGATAAAATATTCTTACTTTTTCATAATTTCTGTAGGATTGAATATATTTTTAGTTTCTCTAAATGGCAAGTTGAGATAAAAATAGACATTTTGTCTGCTGTATTGGAAATCCAAAAATAATTGTATTTAATATTTTTGAGAACTTATTTTACTGGCAGCACTGTGACTCCTTAGTGAGATATTGTTGGAGAGCACTTCTAGCCACACAAAACCACTACCATCACATTGTTTATTACAATAATATCCAAACCACTATTCCAAATTACATGGAAAACTACTCATCATTTAATGCATTGCTGTTTAATGTCCCCAAATTACAAAAAGCTGGTTTTCCTTCTCTCAAGTTGTGCAGGGTCTGCAGCAAGACTACTTTGCTTGAAATGGGTTTCACCAAGCCCAGGAGAGGACAATGAATCTGACCACCATGTTTACACATATCTTCCCATTGTCCACCAAAAGCCAGTGATGTCCTATTTTTGCAGATAGAGGACCAGGACCAGGGCAGGTCTTTCTTGACTTGGTTTGGGAATAAGATATTTTTATGATGTCATGGAAAAATAATTTTGAGGACACACATGTAGGAAAATTTTAGCAATAGTGGCAACATTTACTAGAGTGAAAAGAAATAGTATGCTTTGGAAAGACAGAAAGAGGCAGTCTATAGTAGAGGCTGCCCTGAAGTCCTTTCTAAGCCTCCATATATTTTCTTTGGTTCAGAGAAAAAGGCAGGCTTTTTTTCCAAATATTTAATCTCTTTCTTGGCTACCCCTGGAGCTATGCCTCTGTCCTCACTTCATAAAATCCCTTTCCAGGATTTTCCAGGGTTTTGTGCCCTTATTCTATCCAAACTTCTTCTCAGATTTTCCCAGGTTAGTTCCCTTCCCCTGTGTGGTTGCCATTTTGGCTAATACTACACATGCATTAAGTGAAAAGAATTTCTTTTTGCCATTTTATCCCTCACCCCATTAACCTCATTGAAATAGTTCTTGTTGATTCCTGGGGTAACTGAAAAGTGTCTTTCCTGCCTCCTCAGATGTCCAGACTGTGAGTCTGTCTTTTACTAATTAATCTAGCTTAGTCAGATGTCTAGTTCTGTTTGCCCCCTTCTTTTTTGTCAGTATCTAACTGTCTACTGAAAGACTATAGACTATGTTATATTTACCAACTTTTCTTACCTTGATCTCTTTCCAACATACATCTATCTTTTTGTCAGAGTTGATGTTATTGTTTTACTTATTTTCTTTCTCTAGAGCTGATGCAAAAACCTTCGTTCTGAATAGGAGTATCATCACCTTCTTTGGAAAGGGGTCAGCAAGAATTATCTGAGTACTTCTACTATATTCTGAGCTTTGCAGTTGAACCTGGAAGCAGAATCAAATACATTAGCCCTTGTCTACCTGAGATTCAAAAAAATTGTCCCCGTGAATCATAGATGATGCCTGCCTCCCAGAGCCTAAAAATATAAAAGGGAAGATAATTTATAATATTAGATATACCCTAACGTAAACTTTAACAACTATTAAAAAGATACAAAGAATAATAACAGATAGATATGGCAAATATTATTTAAAATTAAGATAAATGCATTTTGAAAGATTTTTATTTGAATTTTAGTTCAAACAAGATTAGATCAGCAGAAATATTAGAAAAACATATAATTTCAGTTTCGCTCATGAAAACCTGTAAAGGGATGATATGAACCTTTGGATTAATAAAACGAAAATTTCCTTCACACTATCGAATTAAATTTGAGGCAAAATAAGACTAATTTCTAGATTAGCAGTTGAGGATTTTTTTTCTGGCATTGGAAACACCAGGGGCCTTTAGACATGAGACTGTCAATTTGAAGACTGGGTTTAAGGAAAATGACTTATAAATTGACATAATACAGTCAGAAGCTTTAAGAGACTGGAGTTGGAGACATACGCTAAACTAAAAAGTAATAGAAGTCAAATAAAAGTTTCTCATGCACCTTATAAAGCTCGGAAAGAGATGCTGGAAACTTATGTGCTATGTGGATATCATGCCTCATTCTCATAAATTAACCAAGTCAAATAATGCAGAACATATAATAATGTTAGAAGCAATATTGCAAAAATGCAAATACTTAAACAAAACAAATCTTATCCTTCCAAATTTTCATTTAGGCAGTTTAAGAGTAAAAAGTAGAAATTCTTTACTTGGTGATCAGAATGAAAACTTTATCATTTATATCAGAAATATATAACCTTTCAATCATGCAGAAACGGATGCAGTTTAGAATGCACAAGATTAGATTTAGAAATTAGAATTGATGGCATAGATTTGACTTTTCAAGCATGCATAGAAACAAGTTGTTGTAAAATTACAATAAATAGCAAAGAATTAGAATATTGGAAAAAGATGCTTGAATTTACTAATGAAGAATTAAAAACACTATAATAGAGTATAGGCCTGGGCTAATTAACACAGGCATATGCATACACACTAGATATGCATTTGGATTTGGACTTTGAGATTATTATTGCTTACTCTTTGGGGTTTCATGTCATGTCTTTTTAATCTGGTGTCTTTAAAATGTCTATTTTTATTTGCTTTTTTGGTTATTTGTCTTTTTTATTACCAACAAAGAATTCTTACTTGTTTTGTCAACATTTAAATTTGGTACTGAGCAGGCATATAGATTTCTCAAATATAGAGCATGCTACATGTAACCATTAATATGTTAAAAGGAAAATCCTTCATATCCCACTATTCATAACCATGTGTTCCTCTGTTAGGTGCTAATATAATAACCAACAATGTATGTGACTGAACACACACCTATGCACCAAAATAAATCTTGAATAAAATAGCTCTATGCAATACTGATCGACCAGACAGAATATGCACAAACACACACATAGTTATAATGAATGATTTTATGATATTAATCCTCTATGAGCAATCTTCAACCCATAAGAAACTTGCTGCCATTAAATTTTAAATATGAGCATGCAACTGTGGGGGGTAAAAAATGTTAATACTTTTCTTCCCAGTTTCTAAGTTATTCTGGTTGCGCTAATAATCAGATCAAGAGAGACAGAATAACAGGAGAAAATCAAAGTTTAACAACTGGGCATAGTGAACACATAGACAAGGTAAGTCTATGAAAATTTCAATGACAGTGAGGTACTGAGTATATAAGGGATTTTGAACAGAGGATAAAATAAGGGGTGTAGTAGGGGTTCTCATTTTCACAAGTGAAAAGGGGCAATTTACAGATAATTGAGGAAGAGGGAACGACTGCACATGGTAGAAAAATCTAGGCTCTGAGATTCAAAAATAATAGGACACAGGAGGCATCTAGTCAATATTCACCTTCTTGAAGTCTTCCTATTTACCACACTTATTTCAAATCATGATAAAAAAAATCATAAGATCTCCTTCCTGAAGCAGGTTTCTGTGTTGAATCACTTAGGCAAGAAAGAAGAGGATAAAATGTTTTTTTTTTTCTGGATCTTTTATTTCTTAATAAACAGGCTAAAATCAATATGGCAAAAAGCAGCTTGAGCATGGCAGAATTTTGTACCCTTTAAAACAAACCATTCAGGTGGCCCAGAGACATATGAAAAGATGTTCAGCATCACTAGCTATCAGAGAGATGTAAATTAAAATCACAATGACATATCACTTCATACCAGTCAAAATGGCCATTATAAAGAAATCAACAAATAAGTGCTGGCAAGATTGTGGAAAAAAGAGTACCCTAGTACACTGTTGCTGGGAATTCATACTGGTACAGCCACTGTGGAAAACAGTATGGAATGCCCTCAGAAAACTGTAAATGGAACTGCCTTTTGACCTGGCAATTTCACTGCTGGGATTATATCCTAAAAGCACTGAAACACCAATTCCAAAGAACCTATGCACCCCAATGTTTATAGCAGCACAATTTATAATAGCCAAGAGCTGTAAGCATCCTAGGTGCCCATCTGTAAATGAGTGGATCAAAAAACTGTGATCCATCTACACAATCTAATACTACTCAGCAGAAAGAAAGAAGGAGCTTATACCCTTTGTGACAGCATGGATGGAACTTGTTAGCATTATGCTAAGTGGAGTTAGCCAGTCAGTGAAAGGCAAATACCATGTGATCTCACCTATAAGTGGAACCTAATTAATAAAACAAATGAGCAAGCAAAACATAACCAGAGACAGTGAAATAAGAACAAACTTACAGTAACCAGAGGGGAAGGATGAGAGAAATAACGGAGGAAAGAGGGAGAGTTTTGTCAATGAGCATGAATAAGGGACCATGAACCAAGCCAAATGGGGATAGGATTGAGGGTGAGAGGTGGGGGTATGTGAGGCAGGGAAAAGTGATGTTGGGAAAATGGAAACAACTATATTAGAACATTAATCAAAATGATTCAAAATAATTTAAAAATGGGGGTAAAATGAAGACAATTGTGCTTGAACAATAATTAAAAAAACAAATAAAGTAAAACATTCTTTGTTATTGATACTAGCTTTATCCTCTGGATAGCTTAAATTTATGTTTTTCTAGGGTTTTAGATTGTTATAAAATTTAACATGGCAGCCAATATTAATTGATTTTTGTACAGTTAATTTTTTCATAACTATGTTTAACAATAGCTTGCTAATACAATTTCCCTGGACTGTCACAGTAATGTCAATTAAAGTAAGTACAAGTACATGTGTGTTACTTAATTTCAATTATTTAACACCATAACCCCTCCAAAACACTGTTCCCTAAAAAAAGATATAAGAAATACATGGTTTAAATATTTAGAATTTTATAATATATCACATTGTTATAGTGGGCAGTTAGTTAGATATTAACTGTAAAGGTGTTATAATTTGCAATTCTATAAACTATGTGATGTTGAGCATCTTTTCATATGTTTTTTTTGTTATTTATATAGCTTCTGTCAGGACTTTTGCCTATTTTTTAATTGAGTTATTTATTTTCTCATTGTTTAGTTTTAAGAGTTATTTGTATATTGTGAATAACAGCTGTTCATCAGACACATCCCTTCCTTTAAAAAGGGAAGGAGCAAACCAATCATAAGCAGGAAGTCCACTCCATTAAGAGGGAGAAGGTGGTGCAGTGGGGGAGTCTTCCATTAGACACATACACAGTAGAAGCCAAGGTGGTAATAATAACAAGGAGACAAACCTGGGAAAATCTGGAAAAAAAGATTGGATAGGATAAGAATGCAAGCCCAGAAAAAGCTAGAAAAGAGAATGGGTAGTTTAAAAGAAAGCTTGCTCTCTTCCAAGCCAAAGGAAATATAGGGAAGCTTAACAAAAGCCCTAGTGGGTTTTTTGTTTGTTTGTTTGTTTGTTTTTTGGCAGTAGCATGAGCTGGAGCTGAAGTGCAGCCTGGATTAAAGAGTATGCTGGACTACCAGAGACTTGGGTGTTGGAGCAAAAGCACTGCAGCTCTGGGCCCTGAGCCTCCTTCTCATCCCAGTGGGTGAAAATGTAAGCCTGTGGGCCTGGAACTGGACATCTCCAGCAGCCAGACAAAGCTATGTCACCTGGTTCTGAATGAAGCATACAGCATGATATACCTGAGGGTAGATTGATGTTGACGAGCTTTGGCTTCTGCAAACCACTGGGAAAGTGCCTCCTAAAGTTCAACAACCTTTTTGGAGCCATCTGTGCCCTGTACACCCTTCCTTCTCTTGTGCTGTATTTTTGCTTCTTTTCCTTTTATATTCTAAGTGTTTCCCCAAGAGACTTACAACCAGGGAAGCAGGGGACTTTAAGAACTCTCCTTTTTGCCTTTGTAACTTCCTTTTCTGGGTCTAGGCAGCCTAGTCTGAGCACACTCCCATTGCTGTGATCTTGCTTATTCTATCCTAAGCCCTTCCTTTGTGTTTGCTGTAGTAAATCTTGCCACAAATGTTTAAAATTCTCCTACATGTGTGTCCCTAAAATTCATTTCCTGTTACACCATGGAAAAACTCATTTCTTCTGGTAACAACATTGCTTTATTTCTTCAATGATCTCTATACTTAAAAGTTCATCCACATTAATATTTTTCTTTTTCCTTTATTTAACATTTAAAATAATTGTACATTTTATTATTAAGGGTAATGTTATGGATCCCACTTGACACATAAAATATGTTAGAGTTTCTGTGATGAAGTAACTGTCAAGTATGGAGTCTTACACCTATCTCTCCCTTTTCTCTGGTGAGAGTCTGTGGAGCTGTGATCTCATGAATATCACATGAGAGTTCAGTTTGGTAGCTCATTTACCTCGAGTGAGCAAAATAAGAGGAAATTACTTTATCTATGCTTTGCTATAATAAATGTTGGTTCCATTTAGTGAAGATGTATTACTTAACCACAGGTCAACTAGGGACAAATTTAAAATTTTCCTGGCCTTTATTAAGGTTTGAGATTATGGGGGTATGATTTTTCTCTGTATTGGTAACATTTTTGCAAGAATACTTGCTTTTACCAATTATATCACCTCCTCAGGCTCTTTTGTTATAGAGATCCTTTATTATATTTTTAATTTCTTGCTCTTTTTAAAAATTATTTTTCTAAATTTTTCTCAGTGAAATTTTTGAGATAATTATTTATAGTTTCATATACAGTTGTAACTGTAAGAAATAATACAGAGACACACTCTGTACCCTTTACTCAGCTTTCACCAATGATAACATCTTTCAAAACTATAGTACAACATCATAAGCAGAACACCAACTTTGATGCATCTAAGTTAGGGAACATTTACAATACATCACCAGAAACATGTTCAGTTGCCTTCTTTCATCCACATCAACTATTTTCCTCTACATTCTTTTTTTTTTTAATCTCTGGGAACCACTAAACAATTATCCATTTCTATAATTTTGTTATTTCTGAATGTTATATAAATAAAATAATACAATATGTAAACATTTGGTATTGGTTTTGTCTCACTCAAAGTAATTTTTGGCTTACCAGATTGTTCTGTAATTAAATAGTTTATCCCTTTTTGTTGCTAAATAGTATTCCATATTATGGGTGTACCAGAAACAGGCAATTTGAGCAGTGTTAAATTTATTAAAGCAATTGAAACTGCAAGTAACACAATTTAAACAGAAATCTCAAGGTATTCAACATTGCACTTAACAAAGATGTATAAAACCAATAGCAGAGAAAATAGTCTAAAAATACGTGCACACAAATACAGTTTCTTGATCTGTGACAAGGTTCCATTGCAGTTACATGGGAAAATATTTTATATTTTAGAAAATATTGTTGTAATTAAGAGAGTAAAAAAAAACTATTTTACACCACACACAAAGATCCTTTTCAGATTAACTAAAGATGTGCATGCAAATGAAAAGTGAAAAAAAGAAACTCTTAGACATAAGTAGGATAATATATTCTTGACCAGGTGTTAACATTTTTTAAAAGGACATTACTAACTATGAGGAAATGAAAAAATAGATGTTGAGATTCAGATTTAGCCAAGTTGGTGGGAGGCTCAAAACAGGAAAGATAGACCCAGTTGACAGTGCAGGAGGATGGCTCAATCCTGAGACAATGGCAGCCCTCCTCCCCAAACCACACTACTCAGTTTCTCCCTGTACATCTCTGGCACCACTCTCCCCAATCCACTGTCCCTCCAACAAAGCCCAAGCCCATCAAGAGATCTGAACAATTCATAGGAAAGAAGTAGAATGGTTCTTCATTATATGATTAAAATAATCTTTTAAGAGAATGAAAAGCCAAAGAATTAAAAGGTGAAAGATTTATATGATCTGAAGAGAAACCAGAGTATAAAAGCCAAACAATTAAAGAAAATATTCGCAAAAGATGTTTCTGATGAGTGCCTGCTATTCAAATTATGTAAAGAACTCTTACAACTCAACAAAGTGAAAACAACTCAACTAAAAAATGAGCAAAGGAACTGACAGAAGTAATATAGGTAGCAAATAAGCATATGAAAAGATGCTCAAAACCACATAGATTAGAGAATTGCAAATCATAACACCAAAAAGACACCAGTACAATGACCAAAATCAAAATATAGATAGCACCAAATGCTGACAAGAATATGGAAAAACAGAAACTCATGTATTACAGTAGAAATGCAAAATATTACAGCCACTCTTTGGAAGACAGTTTGGCAGTTTCTTACAAAAGTTATCATGCTCTTACCATCTAATCTAGCAATTACACTCCTTGGCTTTTATCAAAATGAGTTGAAAGTTATGTCCATACAAAAACCTGCACATAGATGTCTACTGTAGCTTTATTCATGTGTGCAAAAAGTTGGAATCATCCTAGATTTCTTTCAGTAAGTGAATGAATGAATAAAGAAACTTTGGTGCACCCAAGCAATGTAATATTATTCAGCACTATAAGGAAATGAGCTATCAAGCCATGAAAAAACATGGAGAAAACAGTTAAATAAGTAAATCTGAAAAGGTTACATACAGTATGATTTCAACTATATGACATTTGGAAAAACAAAACTTTAGAAAGAATAAAAAGATCAGTGGTGATTAGGGGTTAGAGGGGCAGAGGATATAAACTGGCTGAGCACAGAGGACAGGGCAGTGAAACTATTCTGCATGATACTATAATGGCACATGTATGTCATTGTAAATTTGTCAAACTCATAGAATATACAACACCAAGAGGAAACTCAAATGTAAACTATGAACTTTGGGTGATAACAATATGTCAATATAGGTTCATCAGTTGTAATGAATGTACCACTGTGATGCAGGATTTTGATAGTAGAGAAGACTATTCATGTGTCAGGTAGAGGTATATTGGAAATCTTTCTACCTCCTCCTCAATTTTACTCTGAACTTCAGATTTCTCTAAAAATAAGTCTATTAAAAAAGCTTATCCTGACTCATAATAATAGACATAAATTAAAACCACTGAAATGTTCTCTCACCATCTACTTAGCAAAAAACTAGAAAGTATGATAACATGGTACTGATGAGGCTGTGGGAAAACAGATGCTTGCTTACTCCACTGATAAGACTTCAATTTTTATAACCTCAGTAGAGGACAGTTTAGCAACATCTCTCAAAATTACCAATGCATACATCCTTTGACACAACAATGTCATTTTTGGGAAATAGTCTAAGGATGAGCTCCTCTGTGTGTGAAATTATGCACATACAAAGGTATTCATTGTAGTGATTTTTTGTGGCTTAAAAAGTTTGAAAACAGATAAATATACATTATTAAATAATTTATGGTTCAAACAAAACTGTCCTGAAATAAAAAGATCTCCTAAATATATTAGTAAGAAAACAAGCTAGTAATTGGTCTTGTTGAACTGCATGTTTATCTGTTTTCTTTAAGTTTGTAAATGAAACACAAGAAGAAGGATACATCCACATTCTTATGTATTATCTATATAAAAAGTATCTCTGGAAAGATTCAAAAGAAACTAATAATAGTAGTTACCTATTAGAGAATGTGGGAATTGAACAGATGAGAAACAAAAGGGAGACTTTTCTATGTACACTTATAAAAATTAAAACTCATGAATGTATTTCATATTCAATAAATATATTAGTACATAACCACAACAAAAATATAGCCAATGCCCACCCATAAATATATCTACTCATAATTAAATGGAAAACATATGAAAATAGAAGTTAACTTTATTAAAATTAAGAAAATACAATCATTAAAAATATTATTAAGATTGTAAAAAATGCCATCAACTGAAAAGCCACAGATTATTTCAGTGCATATACTTTTATGTATTTTAAAATTAGCTGCTATGTAGAGCATCAAGAGGATAATGCAGATCCACCTTCTTCCCAAAATTTAGGGCATGGGGCAGCATCATTACAGATCAACTAGGGAGTCTGGTTCACAACTGGGAAGGTGCTGCTGATTATGGATTTGCAACACCATCAAGAACAGTGCTGCATAATACTCTTCATGCCCATAAGCTGTCACAAAAGACAACAAATTAATTAGAAGTTGCCAAAAGTGCTGAATTTAAAAATGAATAAGGAGCTGATCCAAGATGGTGGAAGAGTGAGCGGAAGTTACACTAACCTCCTCCCAGGACCAATCTGGAATTGCAACTAAAGTATGGAGAAATCATCCAGAATAAACAACTGACCAATATAGGGAAAGAAACCTTATTACTAGTGAAAAATAGAAAAAAGAAACTTCAACACAACATGACTGGTAGGGAGTGTGGAGGAGACATGAGAGGGCTGGCTGGACACCCACAGGCATAAATGGGGGGATATATCAGTGGCCTAGGGAATCCCCCTGAAAAGTGTGGAGTCGAAACTTTAAGTTGGGCTATCCAGTCTGGAGCACCAGAGCCTGAAAAGTACAGATAACATCCAGCTTCAAAAAAAAAGCAGGGATTCTCTCTGCCAGAAATAGATGGCTGGAGACACAAGGGGCCATTTAAAGGGTACACTAATAAATTTTCAAATATAGTAACTTACCCTGGACTCTGTCAAAGGGTTGGGAGAAAGTGAACTAGGGATACTTTAGGAGAGATTGGTGATGGTGGCTTTGGGGAGAGAAAGGAGAGAACAGCCACCAGGACCCTGATGCTGAGATATCTCCCATACTGCAGGAGCCATATTGCTCAAGCAGACTACTGCCCTACAAGTGGCATCAAACTGAAGGGGAACAATAGTTCCAATGCAAGAGATGCTCTGTCCAACCTGGGGTGCATAAGCCTGACTGCTAATTACAGACTGATGAGATCAACAACTAAAGGAGTCAGCCACAGATGATAGATCTCTGGTGTCCTGAATAGAATCTGACATCAACAGAGGCAGGTACAGGAAGAAAAAAAAAAAAAACAGTGTACCTGCACAATAGCATGCAAAATATGATGGGAAGAGACATTATCAGTTAGCCAGCTAGGGGAAAAAAAAACACACACACACAAGAAAAAACAAAGAATGATCCAACAACAATCAAAAACAAATTACATCCAGAGAGCCAATATAAATGGCATAAAGGGTACCACATGACCATCAAGTTCAGAAGATCAAGGAGACTTCAATATTGAATCTCATGGTCCCTATCATAAAAGTTCACACTGCAAAGACAGAGAATCAAAGCAGAGGAATCTGAAAAGCAGAAACAAAGAAAAATGTTCTCCCCTAAAATAGAGAGACAAAGAAACAACCCCCAGTCAAAAGTGAAAAAGGAATCCCCAGAAAGACTACTAAATGACATAGAGGGGAGAAAACTATGAGGCATGGATTTCAAAACAGTGGTTATAAGGAAGCTCAATGAGTTCAGTGAGAAATACATAAAACTACAGTGAAGCTACAAGTAACTTAGTGTAGACTACATTACCATAAAAAAATACACAGAAACTATAAACAAAACCCAGGAATAAATGAAGAATACAGTTTCTGAATTGGAGAACAGGATACAAGGAAACAAAAGCAGGCTGGATGAAGCAGAGGATCAAATCAGCAAGCTGGAGGACAAGGTAGAAATAAATTCTCTGAAAGAGAAAGAAAAGGGAAAAAGACATGAAAAGAATGAAGAGGGGTTCACAGGGAACTAAAAAATAATACGAAAAGCAATAATATCCATATAATAGGGAAACTAGAAGGAGAAAAACAGGACCAAGGTATAGAAAACCAGTTTGAAAAACTAATGATATAAAACTTCCTTAATTTAATGAGAGAAAAAGCCACACAAGTCCAGGAAGAAGAGATGGTCCCAATCAAGAGTAATCCAAAGAGGCCTACTCCAAGACACATCATCATTAAAATGACAAAATTGAAAGATGAAGAGAAAATCTTAAAGAACCAAGGGAGAAAAAGTTAGTAACATAAAAGGAAGCTCTGAAAAGGCTAGCAGCTGATTTCACAACAGATACAATACAAACTAGAAGGGGTTGGAAAGAAGTATTCCAAGTACTGAAAAGCAATGTGTCAAAGGAAATAAACTTCCAGGAAGCCCAGAGAGTCCCAAGGAAGTTGGACCCAAGGCACATCATCATTACATTAGCCAAGATTCAAATGAAGGAGAGAATTCTAGAAGCAGCAAGGGATAAGGGCACAGTCAACTACAAAGGAGTTCCCATCAGACTGTCAGCTGATTTCTAAAAAGAGACCTTACAGGCAAGAAGGGGCTGGAAAGAAGTATTCCAAGTCATGAAACTCAAGGACCTACACCCAAGATTGCTCTATCCAGCAAGCTTTCATTTAGAATGGAAGGGAAGATAAAGTGCTTTTCAGATAAGGCCAAGTTAAAGGAGTTCATCATCACCAAACCCTTATTATGTGAAATGTTATAGGGAATTCTCTAAGAAAAAGAAGATAAAAAATAGGACAGTAAAAATGCAGCAAACTCACAGATATTAACAACCACATCTAAAACAAAAGCAAACTAAGCAATCGACTAGAACAGGAGCAGAAACACAGAAATGGAGATCACATGGAGGGTTAGCAACAGGGGAGTGGGAGGAGGAGAGAGGGGGAAAGGTACAGAGAATAAGTAGCATAGATGGTAGGTAGAAAATAGACAGGGGGAGGGCAAGAATACTGTGGGGAAAGTAGAATCTAAAGAACTTATGACACATAGACATAACCTAAAGGGGGGGAATGTGAGTGGGAATGGGTGTGTAGAGTGGAGGGGAATGATGGGGGAGATATGGGACAACTGTAATAGCATAACCAATTACACGCACACATATCTATATCTATCTATATCTATATCATCTATATCTATATCTATCTATATGAGAGAGAGAGAGAGAGAGAGAAGCAAAGGCCTACAACCAAGACTACTCAAACAAGCAAGGCTCTCATTTAAAATGGAAGGTGAACTAAG
Source organism: Anoura caudifer (assembly GCA_004027475.1). Taxonomy (NCBI): domain Eukaryota; kingdom Metazoa; phylum Chordata; class Mammalia; order Chiroptera; family Phyllostomidae; genus Anoura; species Anoura caudifer. The sequence continues at coordinate 46,599 of PVKU01007421.1, forward strand.
GAGTTTCCCAGACAAAAGAAGGTTGAAAGTATACACCTCCATAAAAACTAGCATTGCAAGGCATGCTAAAAGGACTGCTTTAAGAAGATGAAGAAAAGACACTTCTGGCCAAGATGGAGGTTCGTGTAGATACACTATGCCTCCTCACACAACCAAAAGAAAAACAATAACAAATTTAAAAACAAAAGCTAATCGGAACTTCCAGAAAATCAAGCAGCATGGAAATCTGACAACAAACAAGTTAAAGAAGGAACGTTAATTCAGACTGGTGGCAGGGTGGAGGGGGTGGAGATGGGCAGCCAGTTGAGAGATGTGAAGCAAGGTGGCTTCTGTAGGACTACCCAGACAAGGCAGAGGCTGCAGAACATGTAGCCTGTCTTTTGTGGGTGAATAAACTGGAAGAAACAACTGGGGAAGAAGACCCAGGGTTCCAGCACAGGGATATAAAGCCTCAAAGCCTCTGACTATAAAAACCAGTGTGGGTTGTGGTGGTCAGAAAAAGTCCCAGCTTCACAGGAGAGTTTGTTGGGGAGACCCACGGAATACTAGAAAGTACACAAAATGACCCAATGGGGAATCAGCACCAGAATGACCCGATTTACTTGTGGGTAGGGGGGAAGTGACTGAAAGCCAAGAGCTGAGCAAGTGGAATTGTCCCTTCTCATACCCCTCCCTCATATATAGCACCACAATGGAATGACATGGGTTGCCCTTCTCTGGCAAATACTTACCCATCCCCTTACAATATAATAGGTATGCCAGGACAAAAATAAAAAATGTGTTCCAAAGGAAAGTGCACATCAAAGCTCCAAAAAATAGAACTAAGCAGTGAAGAAATAATCAGCCTATCAGATGTAGAGTTCAAAACATTGGAAATAAGGATGCTCACAGAAGTGGTTGAGTATGGGCACAAAATAAAGGGAGAAGTAAAGGCTTTAAAAATGAAATAAAGAAAAAATATACAGGGAACCAACAGTGAAGGGAAGGGAAGCAGGACTCAGATAAACTATTTGGAACAAAAGGATGAAATAAACATTCAGCCAGAACAGAATGAAAACAAGAATTCAAAAAAATGAGGAGAGGCTTAGGAATCTCTGGGATAACTTTAAATATTCCACCATCTGAATCTAGGAAGGCTAGAAGGAGGAGAGGAAGAGCATCAGCAAAACAAGTAAGCAAGCAAAATATATCCAGAGAAATTGAAATTAATAACAAACTGACAGTAACCAGAGGGGAGGTGGGAGAGAATAATGGAAGGAAAATGGGGGAGGGTTTGTAGGAACATCTATAAAGGACACATGGACAAAACCAAGAGGGGTAGGTATTAAGGGTTGGAAGGGGGTTGGATGGAGTGGGGGAAAATGGTGGAGGGAAAATGGACATGACTCTACTTGAATAGCAATAAAAATAATTTTAAAAAATAATGAAGGATAATGTCCCTAATGTAGCAAAGAAAATAGATTTCCCAGAAGTTTAGGAAGCACAGAGAACCCCAAAGAAGTTGGACCCGAGGAAGCACACACCAAAGCACATCATAATTACATTATCAAAGATTAAAGATAGGAAAAGAATCTTAAAAGCCACAAGAGAAAAGGAGACAGTTACATACAAAGAAGTTCCCATAAAACAGAAAAATCTGTTTTTTTGAAACAGATTTCTCAAAAAAAAAAAACTTGCAGGCAAGGAGGGGCTAGAAAGAAGTATTTGAAATCATGAAAGACAACAACCTACCTCCAAGATTATTCTATCCAACAAAGCTATTGCTAAAATGGAAGAACAGATAAAGTGCTTCCAAGATAAGATCAAGTTAAAGGTGTTCATTATCACCAAGCCCTTATTATATAAACTGTTAAAGGGACTTAACTAAGAAAAAGAAGATGATCAAAAATATGAACAATAAAATGTCAGCAAACTCAAAACTATCAACTAAATCTAAAACAAAAACAAAAACAAACTAAGCTAACAATAGAACAGGAATGGAATCACAGAAATGGAGATCACATGGGGGATTGTCAGTGGGGAGGGGAAAGGGGGAGAATGGGGGAAAAGGTACAGGGAATAAGTGGCATAAATAGTAGGCACAAAATAGACAGGGGTAATTAAGAACAATATAGGAAATGTTGAAGCCAAAGAAATTACATGTATGACCCATGGATATAAATTTGGGGGGATGCTGGGGGGACAGATGCAAGACTCAGAGGGAGAAAAAAATGTGGCAACTCCTCTAATAGCATAATTAATAAAATATATTTAATAAAAAGATGAAGAAAAGAGTGAGAGAGAGATGAACACAGGTACAAAGGGGAAAAATGGCAATGAATAAGTACTTATCAATAAAAACCTTATATGTAAATGGAGTAAATGCTCCAATCAAAAGACATAGGGTAGCTGAATGGATAAGAAAATGTTACCCACTCATAAGATGGCCTATGGGGGATGCACCTGAGAACAAAAGACCTACACAGGCTGAATATAAAAGGTTTGAAGAAAATATTTCAAGCGAATGGATAGAACAAAATGGCCAGGGTTGCAATACTTATATCAGACACAATGGATTTCAAAAAAGGCCATTAAAGGATAAACAGAAAGACTTCATAATACTTAAAGGAAGAATCCAATAAGAAGACATATACATTGTAAACATACATGCAAACAACAAAGAACCACTGAAATATATAAGGAGAATCCAGGAAGACCTCAAAAAAGACAAAGACAACAACACACTTATAGTAAGAGTTTTAACAACCCACTGTCAAAAATTGATAGATCTCATAAACAAGATATCAAAAAGGATATTGTGGCACTGAATGACATACCAGATCAAATGGACTTAATTGATACATACAGAATCTTTTACCCCAAAGAAACAAAAAGCACATTCATTACAAATGCAAATGGAACATTTTCTTTGGTTCTTTTTTTAGATTTTTAAAAATTTACTTATTTTTGAAGAAGGCAAGGAAGAAAGAGAAGAAAGACATCAAAGCATAGTTGGCTTTCTAGTGCCCCCTACTGGGAACCTGGCAAATGACCCAGACATGTACTCTGACTCGGTATCAAACTGGTCATGCTTTGGTTCTCAGGCCAACACTCAATCCATTCAGGAACACTGCCACAGAAACATGGAAAATTTTCAAACATAGACAACATGATAGGACACAAAATAAGCTTCAACAAATTCAAGAATATTTAAATCATATTAAATATTTTCTTGAAACACAAGGGCCTGAAACAAGAAACAAACCTCAAGGAAAAAAACTCAAAAACAGTCAAATTAATAGAGACTAAATGACATGATTTATTTATCTATTTATTTATTTATTATTTATTTTTACTTTTTTCTTACATTAATTTTGTGAGTAATACATAAGTACATGCTTATTACAGGTTTCAAACACCAAAGAAGATAGAATATGACAGGAGTAAAAGACAGAAAATTGTACAAGAACAACAATTAAATTAAAAAATAAGAGTATGTAAAATGGCAAGGATTAAATAACATGTTTTAAACAGTGAATGGGTTAACAATGTGATCAAGAAAGAAATCAACAATTTTCTGGAAACAAATGAAAATGAACTCACAACAATGCTAAATTTATGGGACATAGCAAAGGCAGTCCTGAGAGGGAAGTTCATAGCAATACAGCCCTACCTAAAAAATACAGAAACATTTCACATAAACAATCTAACCCTACCTCTATAAGAACTACAGGAAAAGCAACAAATAAAGCCCAGAGGGAGTAGAAGAAAGGAAATAATCAAGATGAGACCAGAATTAAATGACATAGAGAATAAAAGAATAAATAAATCCAGCAGCTGATTTTTTGAAGAGATAAACAGTTAACAAACCTTTAACCAACCACATCAAGAAATAGTAAGAGAGGACCCAAATAAATAAATCAGAAATGGTACAGCAGAAATTACAACTGATACCATAGAAATACAAAGGGTTGCAAGAAATTGCTATGAATAATGACATGCCAAGAAATTTGAAAACCTAAGTGAAATGGACAAATTTCTAGAAACATATAATCTTCCAAAACTTATTCAAGAAAAATTAGAACACTTGAACATATTAATAACAGTTTATGAAATCAAAGTAGTAATCAAAAAACTCCTTGCACTCAAAAGTCCTGGACTGTGTGGTTTCAAAGAAGAATTTTACAAAACATTTAAGGAAGAGCTAACTCATAACCTTCTCAAAATATTCCAAAATATCTAAGAAGAGGGAAGACTCCCAAACTCTTCTTATGAGGCCAGCATCATTCTAATTCCAAAACCAGGTAAAGACACAACAAAGAAAGAAAACTACAGGCCAATATTGCTGATGAACATAGACACTAAAATTCTCAACAGAATATTGGCAAACTGCATTCAGCAATACATTAAAAAGATCAAGCACCATGATCAAGTGGTATTCATCCCAGGAAGGCACAGGTGGTACAATATTTGCAAATCATTAAACATAATGAATCACCTAAGCAAAAGGAAAGACAAAAATTACATGATCATATCAATAGATTTGGAAAAAGCATTTGAGAAGGTGCAGCATCCATTTATGATAAGAACACTCAGCAAAGTGAGAGTAGGGGGAGGATACCTCCACATAATAAAGGCCATATATGAGAAAGCTACAGCCAATTTTATACTCAAGAGGTAAAAACTAAAAGCTTTCCCACTAAGATCAAGAAGAAGACAAGATTGTCTCTTTCACCACTTCTATTCAACATAGTACTGGAAATTCTAGCCACAGCAATCAGACAAGTAAAGGAAATAAAAAGTACCCAAATTGGAAAGGAGTAAGTAAAATTGTCATTGTTTGCAGATGACATGATAGTATATATTGAAAACCCTATAGACTCCCCCCAAAAAACTACTCAAACTAATAAATAAATTTGGCTATATGGCAGGATGCAAAGTCAATAATGAGAAATTGAAGGCATTTTTGTTCACCAACAATAAAGTATCAGAAACAGAAATAAGAAATTAATCCTGTTTTTATACCAAAAGGAAAAACAAAGTATCTAGTAATAAACTTAACCATGGATTTAGAAACCTGTACTCAGAAAGCTACACAACACTGAAGAAAGAAATTAAGGAAGACACAAATGGGAGCATATATTGTGTTCATGGATTGGAAGAATTAACCTCATTAAAATATCCATACTATGCAAAGCAATCTATAGATCCAATTCAATTCTTATCAAAATGCCAATGATATATTTCAGATATATAGAACAAATAGTTCAATAATATATATGGAACCATAAATGACCCCAGATAGCCTCACTAATTTTGAGAAAGAAGAATAAAGTAGGAGGGATCACAGTAGCTAATATCAAACTATATGATAAGGCCACTGTAATAAAAACATTCTGGTATGGCATAAAAGCAGACAAATAGTTCAATGGAATGGAATAGAGAGGTCAAAAATAAATGCTTGTCTATACAATCAATTAATATTTGACAAAGGGGGCAGGAGCATAAAATGGAGTAAAAATATAATCTTCAACAAATGGTGTTGGGATATCTCAAGGGTACTTTCAAAATAATGAAACTAGACAACCAACTTATATCATACACAAAAATACACTCAAGATGGATAAAATACTTAAATATAATTCATGACACCATACAAGTCCTAGAAGAGAACATAAGCAGGAAAATTTCAGTTATCCCATGCATCAATGTTTTCACCGATATGTCACCTAAAGCAAGGGGTATAAAGGAGAGGAAAAAAAAATGGGACTACATCAAATTGAAAAGCTTCTGCACAGCTAAAGAAAACATCAGGAAAATGAAAAGGGAATAAAATTGTGTGGGAAAATATATTTGTCAATGATACCTGAGACAAATGTTTGATCTCCAAAAGATATACCAAAGTCATAGGATTCCACACTAGAAAGACAAAGGACACAATTTAAAAAATGGGCCCTCGCTGGTATAGCTCCATGGCTTGAATGCTGTCCTGTGAACCAAAGAGTTGCCAGTTCAATTCCCAGTCAAGGCACATGTCTGTGTTTCAGGTCAACTCCCCAGTGGGGGGACATGTGGGAGGCAACCACATATTGATGTTTCTCTTCCTCTCTTTCTCCCTCCCTTCCCCTCTCTCTAAAAATAAAAATAAATAAATAAACAAACAAACAAATGGATAAAGGACCTGAATAGATGTTTCTCCAAGGAGGACACACAGAGTGCCCAGAGACATATGAAATATGCTCAACATCACTAGCCATCAGAGATATGCAGATTAAAACCACAATGAGATACCACTTCAGAACTTCATCCCAGTAAGAGTGGCCATCATTAACAATCCAACAAACAACAAGTCTGGAGAGGCTGTGGAGAAAAAGGAATCCTAGTCCACGCTTGGTGGGAATTCCAAATGGTACAGCTACAGTGGAAAACAATATGGAATTTCCTAAAAAAAAAAAATTGAACTGCCTTTTAACCCTGTGATTCTAATGCTGGGATTATAGCAGTGGAATTCTGAAACACCTGTGCCGCACAATGTTCATAGCAGCATTGTGTACAATAACCAAGGGATGGAAACAGCCTAAGCACCCACCAGTATATGAGTGGATCAAAAAACTGTGGTACATCTACACAATGGAATAACAATGCTACAAAAAGAAAGATGGTCCCTGACTGGTGTAGCTCAGTGGATTGAGCACGGGCCTGCAAACCAAAGGATAGCGGTTCGATTCCCAGTCAGGGCACATGCCTGGGTTGCAGGCCAGTTCCCAGAAGGGGACACATGAGAGGCAACCACACATTAATATTTCTCTCCCTCTCTCCTTCCCATCCCCTCTAAGGATAAAATAAATAAAATCTTTTAAAAAATAAAGAAAGATGGAACTCCTACCCTTTGCAACAGCATGCATTGAAGTAGAGAGTATTATGCTAAGTGAAATAAGCCAGGTAGTGAAATGCAAATACCATATGATCTCACTTGTAAGTAGAACCTATTAAACTAAGCAAACAGCTGAGCAAAATAGAACCGGAGAAATGGAAGTAAAGAACAATCTGACAGTGACCTGAGTGGGGTAGTGAGGGAAATAACAGGGAGATGAATAGGAGGGGTCAAGTCAAAGAACAGATATAAAGGACATATGGACAAGGACATGAGGGGTGAATATTGCTTGTAGGTGTGGGGTAGCGGCAGAGCAGGGGAGAGCAATAGAAGAAAATTGTAACAACTGTAATTGAAGAACAATAAAAATAAATACAAAAAAGAAAAACAAGTATTTCCATTATAATTTTTATTTTGCTTTTGGAATGTATAGCTTTTAGTTTCATGAAAGCAGACAGCCAAATTAAAAATGAGTAAAAAGTTGCAAATATCCTAAAAAGGAGAAAGAACATGTAAGTTAATGCATGAAAAGCTGTTCAATCTCCTTATCCACCAGGGAGCTGCAAGTGTAACTTGAGTGAGATATCACAGGCACGACTATGGTAATTGTCTAAATGAAAAGACAATAATACCAAGTTGGAGCAAGTAGAATTGTCACGCATCCCCGGTGGAAGTTTACATTCGTCAAATTTCTGTAGAAAACTGTTTGACAGGAACTCCTAATTACTGGGCAAGTCCACTCTCTGTGTATACCAGCAGAAACGGTACACACGGACATCAAATGACAAGTATATGCAAATAGCACTAATCACAATACCTCTAAACTTGAAAAATATTCATAAACAGAATAAGTAAATAAAATATTGTGAAATCATGCATGTTACTATCATCAATGAAGATAAAATGAATTATTGCTGAAAAAACCATGAGTGAATCTCATAAACACGATGTGGAACAAAAGAAGCTAGAAATAAAAGATTTTATAGTGTATGAATCTAATTATATGCAATTCAAGGAAAGCAAAATTAATTTCTGGGAATAGAAATCAAGATAGTAGTTAACTTCTGCAAGGGTAATAACTGTGAGAAAAAGCTTAGGACATTTGTGTTGCATTCCTACACCCATGAGCATTCCATCTCACATTTCCTTGAGTTTCTTGAAATGATTTTCCACTGTCTTCTTGCTTTCTCTGTTGCTCTTTCAAAATCTTCTTCTCCCCTGTTTTCTTTCACTAACATGTATCTCCTTCTTCCTTTTTTTTTTTATTTTGGTTGTGTGGGTAGGCAGAAACATCTGTAAAGTCTGTTAGTTCTACTAGGATATGACTTGTAGTTCACCAGTCTATTTCTCGGGTAAATTATGGACCCATTTAATATGTAGATCTTTACCCCACCTCTGATTTCTTGAGGTTTTATTTTTATGTCATCATTTTATTTTTTAAAGATTTTATTTATTTATTTTTAGAGAGGGAAAGGGAGGAGAATGAGAGGGAGAGAAACATCAATGTGTGGTTGCTTCTCACACGCCCCCTGCAGGGGTCCTGGCCTGCAACCCAGGCATGTGTCCTCCCTGGGAATTGAACCGGTGACCTTTTGGTTTGCAAGCTGACATTCAATCCACTGAGTCACATCAGCCAGGGCTTATGTCATCATTTTAAATGATAGTTTTACATATGTACCAACTTGATATGCTTCTCCCAGCCATGTTTTTCTTGTGTGTGTGCATGTACTTATTTTCTCTATCTCCTGCCTTCTCTTAAGTCCTCATTGCTATTTGTTATACTTTCATTTTTAAATCTTTAGATATTTTAAGTTATCTCTCAATCTTAACTTATACTTTTCTTCTAGGGTACTCTTTCTGGGAATTCAGCCTTCATGTCTGAGATGATTTAGTCTTTTTTCTTCAAATTTTCTTATTTTATTTAACATTTTCCTTTCATATATTTATTTGTATTCTGAGTTTTTAAATGTCTAAATTTAGGTATTCTTTAGTGTCCTCAATTAGCTATTTAATAGCACTTAATTCCTGTTGCATTATGTTTTTGTGTGTTTTGTTGTTGATTCTTAGGGATAATACTTTCATCAGTGAAAACTTGTATTTTTCATTTTCTTCCCTAACATAAACTATTTACAAATTTTGCTTTTTTATGTTTGTTTTCATAGGTGTTTGAAATTTTCTGGGCTAGTAACATCTGATGTATTTTTAGGAAAGGGTCTCATATTTGCATGTAATTTTATTGTAGATACTTTGATTTCTACCTCTTGCTTTCTTCTTTGCTTTTCTTGCCAAACATATAGACCAGGTTTTCTCAGTTAGATTGAACTGTTTCCTACAGAAGCTTTGTCTTCTGCAAAGTCCTCTTCTATTCCTTTACACTTCCTAAGTGTCCAGTAGACACCGCTGTGATTCATCAGCTCTCAGAAGTGTTTCAATCATTCTCCCACTCACAGTAGACCCTCTATGTGTATGAGGTGATTAGAATCAGGGCCACTTCCCAGACCCCAAACCATGCTTCATTTTCACTGTAGTTCTGTTTTGACTTTCCCCTAGAGTGTTCTAGACCTGGGCCTAGCAATGTCAGATTCCTTTTTTAAGTAATTTTCTTTAGTGTTAGATTCATATTTACCTATTTTTCAGTGAATTATAATTTGTAGCATTCTGTGTGTCCTAGTTTTATTGTAAGCATGAGTTATGTGCTTTTTTAAATTTTCTGTCCTGGTAATTTGGTTTGTACAAAACATAGTTAGATGTTTAAATTTAGGCAGGTGACCTGGGGTGACATATATGAATCCCTCTCCAATATTATGAGGTCTCATTACCTCAAACTGGAAATGCTGCTTCTCTCATGAAAGTCATGTCAGTTTGATCAAGCAATGGAGAATGTGCTCAGATATCAAAGAAACAATTTAATTTTGGTGTATGCTACATGTGATGATTAGTACCTACCATCTTTTCCTCTTACATTACCATTTATTTACATGACAAACCTTATATTAAACACTCAATATATAGTCTCATTTCTACAACATTATTCAGGTTATCGAGATTTGCTTTCTTCTGGAAATAAATGATTCAGTAGCACCATTTTAATATAGTGGCATCTGAGGGTTTTTTATTGATTAATCAGAAATATTTGCTTAGTAAATTTATCTTGTATTTGTTGTCTGCATCACTTAGTGTTTGTTATTTCAAAACAGTATTATATGAAATGTTAAAGGGACTTATTTAAGATCAAAACTATGGACAATAAAATGGCCATAAATACATGTATATCAACAATTGAATATAAAAAACAAACTAAGCAAACAAGAACAGAGACAGATTTATGGATATGAGAGCATTTTTGATGGTTGCCAGATGGTATGGGGATGTCAGGAAATGGGTGAAGAGGTAATGGGATTAAAAAGTACCAATAGGCAGTTACAGAATAGCTATGGGGATATAAAGTACAGTATAAGAAATGGAGTAGCCAAGAAACTTACATGCATGACCCATGGGAATGAGCAAGGTGTGGGGATTGCCTGAAGAAGTGGGGGCTGCTGAGTGGAAAGGGCAAAGGGAGAAAATGTGGGAACAACTGTCATCATATAATCAATTAAATATAATTTAAAAATTATTGTGTAAAATGTTGTTGAATTAAGTATTAAATGTAAGAAAACATACATGTGATGTTGGAAGTTTTCCAGAACTGCCTTTCTAGTAAATGTCAGAGTTAAATTTGAGCACAAGTCTCTTTGCATTAAAAGCCATTGGTCTAAGAAGGTGCTATATATTCTCCTGATTAATAGAAAAATAACTTCAGAATTTAAAATGATTTTAATGTGAAATGAGGCTTATTATAATTTACTAGAAGCAAGATATATTTCTTTATCTTTTATTGCTATTTTCTGTAAACCCATTCTTTGCCTTTTAAAATGGACCTCTTGTTACCTGTGAACTATTGTTCCAAAGTCAAAAATAATTCTGCACTGGCCGGTGTGGCTCAGTGGACTGAGTGATGGCCAGTAAACCAAAGGGTATTGGTTCAATTCCCAGACAGGGCACATGCTTGGTTGCAGGCCAGGACCCCAGCAGGGGGTGCATGAGAGGCAACCACACATCGATGTTTCTTTCCCTCTTCTTCTCCCTCACTTCCTCTCTCTCTAAAACAAACAAAAAAAATAAATAGTCATAATTGCTTCGGAGCCTTAATCTACACAATAAGAACAATAACACTAACACACCCCACAGTGCCAAAGAAAATTAAAGGAATTAAAAACACAAATACAAATACAATTGTAAATACCTCAGAAAATTTTAAAAAGTTATATAATTGCAAAATAAGAATGGTAATTGCTTTTGATGACTAAAATTTCAGAATGCAGGTATTGATAAATCAGTCCCCTTTGTGAATTTATATTTATACTATAATAGATAACTGTGTTTCTCTGGTTGGATGTCATCAACCTAACACAAGAGGGAGAACTTGCTATTGCTTGTAGTATACTTGTTGTTTGAAGAAAACCAACAGAAATAAATTTACAAAAATTTAGACCTTACTATGATTACTGCATAATTTAATTACTTCTTCCATTTTGTCTTTGCTGCTCTAAGATTCAAAAACATTCTCCTGTATATATGAAGTTTACTAAGACCCATGGTCACTTGTCTTCTCAATCCAAGACTAGGGTCCAGGATCCAGAGTAAAGGTTTTCCACTTTCCATAGGTTACTTGTTGCCTTTTCCCTCCTGTGTGTTTTGCTTGCCTTGCATTCTTTTAGAGTACTTTTATAATAGTTTTTTTTCCTTATGTCATTATTTAGATACTGCCATGAAGTTTTTGATCATATAATCCCAGTAGAGACACCATATATCCATGTTGCAGAAACATTTTCACAAAGGGGAGGGACACTAAGAAGAGATCAGTACTAACTATGACTTTATGCCCATATACAGGGATCACATATGAGATGATTAGATGGTCAAACAATTCGCCAGGAGTAAAGATTATAAAACTAGGGAGTGAACATTACAAAAGTTTAAAAATAACACATTTAAATCATAAGGCACTATAAAATGAACATGCTTAGAGAAATAAAGGACTAAATAAAACAAATGAAAGGGTAAAGTATCATGGAAAAAAGAGGATTTTCAAAGGAAAATGGTACAAGTTGGGAAAACACCAATCTTCTAAAAATCTGGTAAGATTAAGAAATCTAGGTCAAGGGTACACTGCTATTTCTGTCTCAATTTTTTTGCAGAATCTTGTAACTTTAAATTTAAAATAACATGTTATAAAAATAAAATGAAATTAATGATGTGATGATCTAGCAGTATAATAGACAAGCTTGAGAAAATTGTGCACAAAACAAACAACAGACCAATCTCAGTTATGACAGCAGGTGCATATACCTTAGAACATGAACAGACTCTAACAGCATTTTGGATTCCCACAAGATCCTTGCAGGAAACAGATAGTATGCTCAGAGGGTCTATTTGACTACAACATTTCAAATAAACTATAGAGGTCTGGGGTGGGGATTGTTAAAAATGTCAAAGGGCATGTTTAGCATTCAGGGGTATATAGTACCAGGAAGTTATTATGAGCACTAAATCTTATTGGAAACCTATAAGACAGTAGCTATGATATAAATGTAGCTGTACAAAAGGAATTAAGGACTTGAGAAACATAATGAAATTGGATAGGAAGAGCCTGAGAAATAATGAAATTCTTTGATTGCTTGAATTTTATCTTAGCCAGAAGAAAAAAAGACCAGAATAACCTTGTAGTACAGATAAGCCTCCCAGGGCATAAAACAGAGCAAAGAAGAAAAATGGATTTGTAATCACAAATGGAAAATTAAAAGTACAGTTCACCTCTTCTATTTGACAGTGTTTATCTTGTTCTTTCTTTAGATGTATAAACACAACTTCAAAGTAAATGAAATGAATCCCTTCAAAAAACCATCGATTAGTATATCATATCATACTGACATTAATTACATCATATCACTCCCTCATATAAGAGTCTGCATGGTGATATGTCACTATTGATTTTCATACAAGTTAGTAGAAAAATAGGGGAGAAAGAGTATTTAAGTAATAGAAACATAACCAAAATAGTCCCTACTTGTGTAGATGGCCATAAAGCCCAATTGATAATTATAGCTGCTCTCTTTCTCACTGTGTGTGTGATCTCTCTCTCTCTCTCCTCCCTCTTTCTCTCTCTCTCTCCAGTCTCAGGTCCAATTCCCAAGTACTTAAAAGTGGTTTTGGGGGGATGGATGGGGGTTATCATAATTGATCTTTATTACATTTTACCTTTATTATTAAATATGAAAGCACTCAAATGTACTCAAATCCCTCCAGGGATTTGCACATATTCTTCTGGCACCCACTATGTAGCACCCATCCTGTTTTTCTATGACAGTCATGATCAATCACTGTGTCTGGAGTGTTGTTCTCTGCTTCTTAATTCAGTGGCATGAAGAAACCCAAATGCTCAATCTCATTATCAGAATTCAAGTTATTGAAACTGTGACTGTATTTCATGGTGGCAGGATTCTCCATTAGTCAATAAGACCTCAGAACTCAAGTCCAAGGTTACAGGGACAGAAATGAAAAAAGTTCCAAACACAAATTGGATGCCTTAACAAGATCACCTGGTAATCTAGTTATGGGGAAAGTATATCAGACACTGGATGCTGTTTGAGATTTATATTGTATCATGGAGGTGAGCTCCTCACTATCTATGGGTGCCAACTTGTACCTGGCTTTCTTTCTACTGATCTATTTATCACAAAGAAATGCCATTGAACTTAAAAGATTGGAACCTTTGGTATGTCTATTATCCATAATATCATAATAAAATTAATATCATAGTAAGAGGTGAACATGTGTGGAACTCCATGACAATTCATGAGGCAGAGTGTTGTGTGGTGAAAACATAAGTAACTTTTAGAGTAAGTTCCTACTTTCCTAAAGGGAAATCAATGTCTTCTCCACAAATAAAGGGGCTGAAATAACCAACTTTCTACCAATTGAGTGTCTCCCTACTAGACAATACCAATTAGGGGATCAGTGTTGGCCTTTGTTGTTGGAAACTTAGGCACTCAGTAGTGGCATCTTACTAATCAACTCCAGTTCAAGACATTCCAAGATGTTGAGCTCCTGCAAGAGTCTATTTCATATGCCTTGTATATTTTTTCCCATCGACACTGAAAATGAATACAAGGGTATTTAATTATAGTTAACAATATTGTATTATGTAATTAAAGTTGCTAAAAGAATGAATTTTAAATGTCTTCATCACAAAAAAAAATGATAGCTATACAACAAGATGGAAACATTAGCAAATGCTGGGGTGGGAATTGTTTTGCAATATATAAGTGTATCAAATAAACATGTACACCTTAAACTTACACAAACTTATTTGTCAATTATATCTAAATTAAATCTGAAAAAACAAAATAAACAAACAAATAAACAATAAAAGGCATATTTCATGAAACATGCACATTTTTAGAGACTATCCATTCTAAGTATTCTATCTACATACTAGTCCCTCACATCACCTTGTCAGCTATTTTACAATTTTGCTTTATACGAATCACTAGATAAATATGCATCAGGTAGGTCTGTTAACCCTGACCATATCTCCTTCCATGGAAATTAGAAAAATAGATGTATTGCCTGAAATTGTGTTTACTTGGTGGATGTTCTTTCATTACTATCTTTGAGGTCCATTCATGAGTGAAGCTCTAGAAATGCAGAGAATATAAACTCAACTGCTGTTATATGACCAGGATATCTGTAAGACAAGCTCACAGATTTTTAAAATTTTCTGTCAACTACTGACTTAGTCATATTTTTTCTGTAATAAAATTGCACAACAGGTAAACCAAGAACACCCTAGGTTTTTATCAAAAAATATTTGTTTCACTCAAGAAATTAATAATCCAACTGTGGAAATAAGGCTGGTTACCTAGGTGTATTCAGTTAGTGAAAATTCATTGATATATATTATTATGATATGTACAAATTTCTGAAAGTAAAATTTCAAAAAAATAAGGTTTGCTTTAAATGTCATGAGTAAGCATAAGCCTAGTAAATCAAGAAAGACAAAAATAACTCCAAAGAGAAGCATACTTATGTAACATAAGAGCAGATGTCCATTGTGTTATACTCATGAAAAAAAAATGACATTCATTGGAAAGAGATTTCCCACCAAGTGGACAATTATTTTATTATAATCTAGCTAGATTAATATAAAAACTTCAACTGAAAAGAGATATAGTCAAATAGATGACTTATCAGTGAAACAAGAAAACAAAACAAGAGACATTTTTTGTTTTGTTGTCTCACATGGTTATATACACTATGCTCTCTGCACAGTGGTGACAAGTCAGAGCACCTGGCACTAAAATCGTCTAGACTCTGCCCACCAATAATATGCCACAGTGTGTGTCTGATTATGCTCACTAGGAGGAAAGAAATTTTTTATTCATACCAGATATCTTATATTCTCACAGAGCCCATGATCTTTATTCATTATTCTGTGAGTCTACCAAAAAGACTTTATAAAATAAACTGTACTTTTATCATGAGGAAGAATGGAAATTTCTGAATGGTACAATTACAGTGTGGGAAGATTTTACAGCTCATTCATCTATGGTTTGGAAATGTTGCCTTGGTCTTTTTGTAAACTTTTCTGAGGTGCCAGGGAAGTTGCTGCATCATAGAATAAGAGGAATTAGCAGAGTTCACATAGTCAGTTGACCACAGCATAAACTGATCAGAAACTTGAGAAAGTGTAAAAAATATAAAATGTATATTTTGGGGGCTAGTCTTTGAAGTTAAGCTTCACCATTGAACCATTTTCACATTTCTGGAAAAACCCTAGACATGTGTGCTATTTTTTCTTATAAATAATATATTTATTTCCATAAAGTGAATTTGAAATGGATAATAAAACCATTATGAAAAAAAATTATGAAGGTATATAGAAAAATAAAGTTAGTTTATTCACTTTGGCTAGTCAACTTATTTGAAGGGTATGCATTTCATGATTATGGTATCTTCTTATATGCTAAATTTATTTTTTGTCTGCTCACATGAAGTCAGTGTTGATCAGGTACTAGAGAAGGAAAGGATATTTGGATTTTTATTAGGGAAAAATATTTACAAATACAACATAGCACAACAGAAGCTATGGGGATAAACTTAACCTGATTGCTGTATTTTCAGTACTATAAAATGCACTGGACCACAAGACGCACCTAGGTTTTAGAGGAGGGAAATAGGAAAAAAATTGAAGCAAGAAACGTGGTAAAATATGGTTAAAATGTGGTAAAATATGTGGTAAAAAATGTGGTTATTTAATAACCTGTGACCCTGCTCCACACTCCCCCCACAGTGAGCCAGGTAAGCTACACTCAGACTACAAGATGCACCCCCATTTCCTCCCAAATTTTGGGGGAGTGCATCTTACAGTCCAGAAAACATAATAAGGGGAGACTCAGGATAATGGTACAGTGAATATAACACATGTGATACAGGCTAGAAGGCCCCAATGAAAGTTAAGCTTAAGTCAAAGAGTCAATGGTTTATACAGGATAAGCATAACATAAAACATTTTGGAACAAGGAAAATTATTTATGGACCAGTAGCTTTGGTTCATGGTCAGTTAATCTGCCTTAAAAGATCCGAAACCAAGTATATAAATTCAGATTTATTTTATATTAACATGTAGTCAGCAATTTCTCGGTCAAAACTTGTCTCCAGAACACTGGCTATCAGATCAGTTGCATCACAATGTAACCCACTTAACTCTTACTCCTGGAAATATCACCAAGTAGTTACATTTTAGAAATGTGTAATTTCTTAGGGGGTAACTGAAAAAGTAAATCAGAGTATTTTTATAAGATTCAGCATATATATATATATATATATATGTGTGTGTGTGTGTGTGTGTGTGTGTGTGTGTGTGTGTGTGTAAAAGATTGCATTCACGTGGGTGATGACTGCTAAAATGTCACTGGCGGAATTATGTGTTCATCCTAGATTTAGCAGACAAAAATATCTAGCTCAGAGACAGTTTCTGGAAATAAGGGAAAATGCACACTTTGGAACCAATTCAAGTAAATTGTCCTTGGATTCACTCATAATCCAACTAAAAGGGATGCAGTCACTTGGAAGGTAAATGTAGAGTTCTACCTAAACTTGATAAGAGACCTTACTGTATTGTATTATTGAGGAGAACTATATAAGATTGAGTTTAATCTTTCTTCTTTCTTATAGAGAACCAGAAAATTTGCATTGTGGACCATTCATTCTCTGACGGGTCATAATCTACTTAGATTCCTAATCACTTGTATAACTTTCAGCTTATAAAATTTTATTAAAAGCAAAAATACTATATTCCTTTGAGACCATGAGTTTAGAAACTACTGGCGCTAAAAAAAAAAAATGTGATGGCTGTGCCTCTAGAAGCATTTCTGCTCTAGATAAGTCAACTATACCATCAATATAGAGATACTGATTACTGTCATATGACATGTTTACTTTTGACAGTGTCTTAAGACAGAATTAGATGTTTTAAATAGCTAAACATATTGGAAGATCTATTTTTTTTTTAATTTTAGAGAAAGTAAGGGAGAAAGAGAGAGAGAAATAGACAAACATTGATTTGTTGTTCCACTTATTTATGCATTCGTTGTTTGGTTCTTGCATGTGCCCCTACCAGTGGTGATTGAACCCACAACGTTGGCATATGGTGATGATGTTCTAACCAACTGTGCTACTGGGCCAGCAGTAGCTATGCAGTAAAAGGACCAGGGCTGGGAGACCTATTTTAAGGAGCAAATATACAATAAAAGAGTGAACAAAGTCTATGCTAATTATCTGGGGACAATAATATGGATCAACATTAATTAGTAAGTAGAACTAACATAGATTAGAAAAGGAAACTAACATCAGTTAGCTGTATACTAAGTGTCAGGAGCTGTGTTTTCACATCCATTGTCTTATTGAATCATCACAGCCCTCAGCTCTTATCTAGTCCCATCAGTATTCCTGAAAGTTTTCATAGTATCATTCCCACTTTATGGTTGAAAAAAACTGAACCTAGATAGTTTAAAATGTCCTCTGAAGTAATATGGAACATGTATAACAGCACAGTGGTTTGAACTAAAGTCTGTCTCCTACAAAATCTCATTCATTTTTTTCTAAATACAACATCACACAGCACTTTCTTGATTAGAGTATCTTAAGTAGTGTGTTTTCCCTCTCCTAGACACATATGCATGCTTGGTGGAAGTCTGCCTTTCTCAATTGCTCTTGTGTTAGGATAATATTAGAGTGGGCATTTCTTGTACACATCAATTTTCAATAAAAGAAGGAAATCTAGTAATATGCTGAGTGGTAAATGAAAACTAGTTTAGGTTTACAGGTTCTCAAAGCATGGCTATGGCAGTCTATACAAATTGCTCATTTCTTTTATATTCTACCCACTTCCAAGTCATAGTATTTTTAGTCTGGGTTGGAAACTGTGTATTTGAACTTTGCCTCCATATTGATTAGCACTGACCTTATTAGTTTTTGTCACCAGTTAATTACAGACATAGATAGCTTCTGGCCCTTGGCTAGTCATGTTTTACTTGCTTTTCAGATTAGCAAAGTGAAAATAAATAAATGAATGAATGAATGAATGAATGAATGAGTAAATAAATAAGAAAATTCATTTATCATTTCCAATTATTTTATACAACTATTAACACTGGGAAGTAACAGGACAAGTCAAATTTATGCACATGTTAATTGGTCCAAGCAGAGAATCTACATTTCTTACTTGAGGACACTTGGTTATGCAGAAAATGTTCATAGTTTAGTTGGGCTATAATCAATATATCACCTATATTAGTCTTATGTCAACATGCAAGAGTTCATTATTAAACAGATTCTAAAAGATTCATTGAATATCACACTTCACAATATGTGTCTGGTTCCTGAGAGCAATTTCCAACCTGTCTTTTGAGAACTAGGACACACTTAAAAGGATTTTGGAGGAGATATTTTTCAATTAAGAAAATCCAATTCTGCAATTTGTCCATTAAGACAACTGGAAATATTTCTTTACCAATTTCATTGCATTTGATGGGGGAATCCTCCAGTAATACACAGACAATTTTATTGTAGTTATTATAGCAATACATGTAAAAGAGTGTGCTCTGTCATCCTCCACTATCTTGCAATAGTGGAAGCTTACAATCTATCATGGCCACTGTTTATAACATGAATATCCTAGGAACCACTTATTTTAGTTAAATACCAGGGGAGAATGCTCACTAAGTATGTTGTGAATGTCAGGTCAGGGTTCTTTCAAGCACTTTAAAATGCTTTAGGTTATTTTGTCCTCACAGCAAACAAAGGAGGCAGTTACTATCACTATGTGAAATGTGTAATCATGCAAATTTAGAGAGGTTATGGCATCTGTCCAAATTTGCATAATTAATATGACCCAAAACTTGGATTTTAATCCAATGTCTAACTTAAAAATCCATTTTTTTAATCCTTAAGTTATAGTCCTAAGAGGATGGTACCGATAAGTAACATTTTTGTGTGCCAAATATTGTTATAAGTATTTTATATACAGTGTCTGGCACAAAAAAATGTTCCTTTTTATTACCAAATCTTTCATTACAAAATGATAAGGATGTAATTCTGTAACATAACAATATCACACTCAAGCACACCATAAGACATTTTATATGAAATGTTCAAATTAAAAGTGTAGATTATTACACCCATATTATTGCCCTACCAACCACACTCAAGCAGGCCTTACTTCTTCTGCCAGGCCTGCTTGAGTGTGGTTGGTAGAGTGTGTGGTAATGTATATATTAGCTAATATATTTTTTAATGGAAATGTGACTTTCAACAACAACACATGCATAGGTCTAAGATTTAATCAAATTGTCAGTGAAGAGACAAGGAAGAAAATGTTATAAGTATCTAACAGTATTTGAGGAGGCACTTAGAACTTGGCAGGCCTAAAAAATAGAATAAGATTAGTTAACCTCATATAAGGCAGTAGAATATAACACCATCTTAAATATACATATAAGCTAAAAATGTATAAGCTAATGTTCAACTTCACAATATTGAGCTCAAATCAAATACAAACAGTACCTGACGTAAGATGGTTTAACTCATGATTTTTTGCTTTATGAAGGTATGAAAGCAATAGCATTTAGTTGAAACTGTACTTCAAATTTTAAATTTTGATCTTGTCCCAGATTATTATGTGACAGCATCCTCTTACCTGATGCTGGGCAAGAGCAGTCAGCCATAGCTCCCACTGAACCATGCCATATGAAAGCATGAGTGTCCAATATATGGCCCATCGGCCACATGCAACCAGAGATGGCTGTAAATATGGCCCAACACAAAATCACAAATTTACTTAAAACATTATGAGATTTTTTTCATTTTGTTAGTATTTGTATATTGATGTGTGGCCCAAGACAACTCTTCTTCTTCAAGTGTGGCCCAGAAACACAAAAAGGTTGGACAGGTGATCCAAGATGGTGGAAGAGTGAGTGGAAGTTACACTAACATCTTCCCAGGGCTAATCTGGATTGACAACTAAATTCTGGATAAATATCCTGAACAAACAACTGAACAATAATGACAGAGAAGCCTTATAATCCAGGACAGAAAGAAGAGTCAACTTAAGTACCTTACTGGTAGTGCAGGGAAGACATGAGAGGTCAGAATGATTGCCCACAGGCAGCGGCTAAAGCACCAGAGGGGTATTTAAGTGGCCAGTTGGATTCCCCTGAAAATAGAGGGGTCTAAACCCTACACTGGAATCACCAGCCTTGAGCACCAGAGCCCAAAACATACACAGATAAAATGCAGCAGCAAAAAGCAGGACAGTTGCTCTCTGCCAGAGATGGACAGCTGGAAACACAGAGCCATTTAAAGGCCAATGCACAATTTTCATTTGCAGCCACTTACCCTAGGATCTGGCAAAGGAGGGGGGCAGAGTGGACTAGAGATGCTTGAGGAAAGACTGGAGATAGAGGCTTTGGGGAAAGAACTGGGAGAGAAGCCACCGAGATCCTGGTGTTGAGTTATCTCCTATATGTTGCAGCCATCTTGCTCAGGCAGACCACTCCCCTCTGAGGGGAAGCAGGCTGAGAACAAACAATAGCCCCAACCCTAGTATGGATTCTTTCTCACCCTGTGGGGCTTAAACATGACTGCTGAATGCAGAGTGACGAGATTAACAACTGAAGGAATCAGTCACAGACAGTAGATTTCTAGTAGTGCTGAACAGGAAGCTTACAGTCAGATGGGGTCAAAATCTGACACCACCAGAGGCAGATCCAGAAAGAAAAAAACAGTGGCAAATACTAAATGCTACTGAGGCAAAATCCACCATGGTTTTCTCCATGATTTGAAATATTTTCTTTCCTGAATAGCTTTTTAACATTCATTTCTTGTCCCTCAAGTTTATGCATATTTAGTCACTAGATTTCATATTATAGTTTATTTAAATTCACATATTTTGCTCCCTCCTTCTCTTACCCAATTTAACTTCTTACTTCCTGTCATTTTTGTTCTAAATTTTGTTTTCTCTCTTGTTACAACTTGTTCCAATTCTGCACTCTTACTATTTCTCCCCTGTCCAGGATCTCAAAACCAGTTTTCTCTGTCAATGGTAATGTTACATTCTTTTTTCCTATATGAAAATACCTGCACTCTTACCCTACTTTTAGCAGTGTTTGCTTCTTGCTTGTGGATAGGATAGTTGTGGGATTATTTTTTCAATTTTACCTAGTCATCTTCATTAATTTAGTATTTCAAATCTCAAATGTTACTGTTCCATTATTCTACTCATTTTATTGTGTAAAATGTTATTTTTGCCCTGTCAGCTTGTTTTTCTTCTTCTGTTTCCGGTATTTTTCCTTTTTTATCCTGCCCTTTTTATTCCCTCCTTTACTTTCCTTCTTTTTCCTTTTTCTTTTATCCCAAATTTTAATTTTTCCTTGTCTTAGTCTGGGTTTTGTTCCTCACTGTTAATACCCCCTCTACCTCTAACATCTCAAAATTATTTTCCTTTCCTCTGGACATCCCTTAAGCTTTTCTTTCCATATTTTTCCTCTTATTCTCACCCCATCTATATTAATTTCAGCTTATTTGTTGTGGATAGTACTATGGTCGATCTTTCTCTCAAATTTATCTTATTTTTTATTACTTGCTTTTTTCTTTTTTTCTCTCTTTCAATTCATTTTATTTTATTTCATGTCATTTTATCTTATTTATTTTTAAACTAGTATTATATACTTTCCTTCTCTGATGCCATTACACTTTCTGCATGCTCTTTTTTACTTATGATGTAAATTTACTTTCTCTCTTCACATTGCTCCAATTTCCTACTCTTACTAGTGCTCCTCCCTCTACCTTCTCAAAACCATTTTTCTTTCAGTAGGCATTAACCTTCTTGTTTTATAACAGTCTTAATCTCTTTACACCCTGAATAATACTGGGTCATTTGTTGTTGATAGTGGGACTGTAGGTGGGAGTTATTTTTCGGGTGTGGGATTGTTTCATGAGCTTTGTGGTTTTGTTCCAGCAGCCATGTATAACAACTTAATAGATGTTGTGGGTGGAGTACCCTAAGTCAACCAGCTGGAAGGGAGGCCCTACCAAAAATGACCCAACAGTAATATAAATTCAGTTATATCCAGAGAGTTAACACAAGCAACATAAAGGGCATTCCAAGAGCATCAAATTCAGCAGATCAAGGAGACTGAACAACTGAATCACACAAATGTTCTACCATAGAAGATCACACCACAAAGACAGGGAGTCAAAACAGATCAAGTTAAGAAGCATAAGCAAACAATAAGAGTCTCACAAAAAATGGGAAGACAGAGAAAAACTAATCAAAGGGAAAGGAGGAATCACCAGAAAGAGTGTTAAATGAAAGATACTCAAGTAAAATATTAGATATTGGGTTCAAAACAGCGGTTATGAGGAAGCTCAATGACCTAGTGAGAATTACAAAAAAATTTATAGGGAAGCTACAAGGACTTACTGTGAACTACATTAGCATGAAAAAAAGACATAGAAACTATCAAAAGGCCCTGGAGTAAATAAAGAAAACAACTACTGAATTGAAGAACACAGTGGAAGGAATCAAAAGCAGGTAGGATGGAGCAAAGGATAAAATCAGAGAGCTGGAGAACAAAGAAGAAAAAAAATCCCAGAAAGAACAAGAAAAGGAAAAAAGACGCCAAAAGAATGAAGTGTTAAGGAAACTGTAGGACAACATGAAATCCAATAATATCTATGTAATAGGGATACAAGAATGAGAAGAAGAGCAAGGGATAGAAAACCTGCTTGAAAAAGTGATAACAGAAAAAAATCCCTAATTTGATGAGAGAAAAAGCCATACAAGACCAGGAAGTAGAAAGGGTCCCAATTAAGAGGACCTCAAAGAAGCCCATTCTAAGACAAATCATAATTAAAATGACAGAATTCAAAGACAAAGAGAATCCTAAAGGCAGCAAGGGAGAAACAGAAAGTAACATTCAAGGGGGTTCAGATAAGGCTAGCAGCTGATTTCCCAACAGAAACACTACAAGCCAGAAGGGAATGGCAAGAAATATTACAAGTACTAAAAAACAGTGGCCTACAACCAAGACTACTCTTACCCAGAAAGGTCCTTATTTAAAATGGAAGGCAAAATAAGAAGCTTCCAGACAAAAGAAGTCTAAAAAAAATACAGCTCAAACAAACCAGCATTGCAAGGTATGCTAAAGGTACTGCTTTAAGAAGGTGAAGAAAAAGAGTTGGAGAAAGAGGAACAGGGTACAAAGGGTATAAAATGGCAATCAATAAGTACCTATCAAAATACCCTTAAACACAAATGGATTAAATGTTCTAAACAAAAGAGAGGGGAGCTGAATGAATAAGGAAACATGACCCATACATATGCTGCCTACAAAACCCACCTCAGAACAAAAGACCTACACAGACTGAGGATGAGTTGGAAAAAATATTCTAACCAAACAGACAGTAAAAATACAGCTGAGATAGAAACATTTATTTCAGACACAATAGAGTTCAAAGGCCATAAAAAACACAGCAAGACACATAATATTCAGGGGAAGAATCCATCAAGAAGAGAAGTATTATACATATACATGCACTCAAAATAGGAGCACCCAAATATATAAGGGAATATTTGGAGGACTACAAGGAAGTTATAGACAGCAACACAATTATAGAGGGAATTTTAACAGCTCACTGTCAACAATGGTTAGGTCTTCCAAACAAAATTCCAGCAATGATGAATTCCATCAAATGGATTTAACTGATACATATTGAACCTAATCCCAAAGAAGCAAAGTACACATTTTTTTTTCAAAAACACATGGAAATTTTTCAAAGATAGGCCACATGATAGGACAAAAAACAAGACTCAGAAGACTCAAGAAAATCAAAATCATATCATGTGTTTTCTCAGACCACAAGGGCTTGAAAGTAGAATCTCAACTAAAGGAAAAAATCTGAAAAAATATTCAAACTCATTGATACTTAATAGCATGATATTAAACAATAAATGGGTGAATAATGAGATCAAGGATGAAATCAAAATGTTTCTGGTAACAAATTAAAATGAACTCACAACAGTCTACATATTAAGGGACACAGTGTAAGCAGACCTGAGAGGGAAGTTATAACAATACAGCCCAAACTAAAAAAGATGGAAATATTTCAAACAAACAACCTAACCTTACATTTATAGAAACTGGAGGAAAAACAACAAACAAAGCTGAGAGTAAGTAGAAGGTAAAAAAATAACCAAGATCAGAGCAGAATTAAATGACACAGACTAAAGGAGCAATTCCAAGCATCAATAAATCCAGAAGCTGGTTCTTTTTTATTGCTGTTCAAATACAGTTGTCTTCATTTACCCAACACCACACCCCCACCACAACAATCCCCACCTCTCTCCCCTGATTCTACCCCTCTTTGATTTTGTCCTTGTGTCCCATATAACAGTTCCTGAAAACCCTTCCCCTCATTATCCTTTCACACCTCTCCTCTGGTTACTGTCAGCCTGTTCTTAATTTCAATGTTTACAGTTATATTTTGCTTGCTTGTTTGTTTTGTTGATTAGTTTCTACTTAAAGGCGAGAGCATATGGTATTTTTCCTTGCCTGCCTGGCTTATTTCACTTAGCATAATGTTCTACAGTTCCATCCATGCTGTCACAAAGAGTAAGAGATCCTTCTCTCCTTATGCCACATAGTATTCCATTGTATAAATGTACCATAGTTTTTTGATCCATATGTTTACTGATGGGCACTTAGGTTGTTCCAGCACTTGGTTATTGTAAATTGTGCTGCTATGAACTTTGGGGTGCATAGGTTCTTTGGAATTGGTGTTTCAGCACTCTGACAATATAATCCCAGCAGTGGACTTGCTGGGTCAAAAGGCAGTTCCATTTAGTTTTCTTAGGAAATCCCATACTATTTTCTACAGTGGATGCACCAGTCTGCCTTCTCACCAACAGTGCACCAGGGTTCCCTTTTCCCCACAACCTCTCCAACATTTGTTTGTTGATTTGTTTATGATGGCCATTCTCACTGGTGTAAAGGGGTATCTCATTATAATTTTAATTTGTATCTGTCTGATGGCTAGTGATGCTGAGCACCTTTCAGTATGTCTCTGGAACCTCTGTATATCCTCCTTAGAGAAATGCCTGTCTGAGTCTTTAACCCAATTATTAATTGGGTTGTTTTACTTCCTGGACTGGGGTCATGGGAGTTCTTTATATATTTTAGAGATCAAACCTTTGTTTGAGGAATCATTGGCAAATATGTTTACCCATATAGTTGGTTCTTTCATTTTAATGCTGTTTCCTTAACCATGAAGATGTTTTTTTTTAATTTTATAAGATCCCATTTGTTTATTCTTCCCTTTATGTACTTTGCTTTAGGGGACATATCAGCGAACATGTTGCTGCATGGGATGTCTGAAATTTTCCTGCCAATGTTTTCCTCTAGGACTTTTATGGTGCCACGAGGTATATTTAAGCATTTTATCCCCCTTGAATTTATTGTTCTGTAGATTATAAGTTGGTGCTTTGAGTTTCATTTTGTGTGTGTAGCTGTCCAGATCTCCCAACACCAGGTATTGAAGAGGCTATTTTTACTTAATTTTATGCTTCTTCCCCCTTTGTCAAATATTAATTGACCATAGTTACTTGGGTTTATCTCAGGGCTCTCTGTTCTGTTCCATTGTTCTATGTGTCTGTTCTTATGCTGGTATCAGTCTGTTTTGATTTAAGTGTTCATGTAATACAGTTTGATACCAGGTAGTATAATCCTTTCTACTTTGAAGAAGTGGATTCTTTGAAAAGATAAACAAAATTGACAAGCTTTTAACCCAATTCATCACAAAAATATGAGAGAGGATACAAATAAATAAACTCAGAAGTGAAAGAGGAGAAATTACAACTGAAACCTCAGAAATACAAAGTATTGTAAGAAATTGTTACAAACAAATGTGTGCCAATATATTTGAAAACCTGGTAAAACTGACAAATTTCTGGATACATATAATCTTTCAAAACTAATGAAGTAAAAGCAGAAAGTCTGAACAGACCAGAAACAGCCAGTGGAATTGAACTACTAATCAAAAAACATCCAGCACTCAGCAGACTTGGACTGAATGATTTCACAGGTGAATTTTACAAAATATTTTAGGAACAGATAAACCGCATGCTTCTCAAACTGTTCCAAAATATCCAAGAAGAAACATTCCCATACTCTTTATGAAGCCAGTATCATCCTAATCCCAAAACCAGATAAGGGCACAATAAAGAATATAAAATTATAGGCTGATATTTCTGATGAACATAAATTCTAAAATCCTCAACAAAACATTGGCAAACCATATCCAGCAATACATTAAGAAGTTCATACCCCATGATCAAGTGGGATTAATCCAAGGGATGCAAGGGTGTTACAATATTTGCTAATCAATAAATATAATGTATCACAAAAATAAAAGGAAACACAAAAATCACATGGTCATGTAAATAGATATACAAAAATTATTTGATAAGATAAAGCATTCACTTACAATAAAACACTCATCAAAGTTGAAAAAATGGAGCTTACCTCAACATAATAAAGTCCATATAAGAGAAACATAGACTTAACCTCATGCTCAATGGCCAAAAGGTAAATCTTTCCCAGTAAGATCAAGAACAAGACAATGGTGTTTGCTTTCACCACTTTTATTCAACATAATGTTGGAAGACCTAGCCATAGAGATCAGACAAGAACAAGAAGTAAAAGATATCCAAATTAGGAAGGAGGAAGTAAAACTGTCACTGTACATCATACTGTACTTACAAAACCCTATAGACTCCACACACACAAAAATAATTGACCTAGAAATTGTCTTTGGCAAAACAGCAGAGTACATAGTCAATATTCAGAAATCAAAGGCATTTTTGTACACCAAAAAAAAAAAAAATCGGAAACATAAATCAGGAAAAGCATACCATGTGCTATAGCAACTAGAAAAATAAAGTACCCAGAATAAACCTGACCAAGGAGGTAAAATAACTGTACTCAGAAAACTATGCAATACAGAAGAAAAAAATTAAGAGAGGCACAAATAAATGGAAGCGTATACTGTATTCAAGGATTGAAAGAATTAACACCATCAAAACATCCATACTACCTGAAGCAATATATAGAGTCAATACAATCCTTATCAAAATATCAGTGACATATTTCACAGATGAAGAACAAATATTTCAAAAAATGTTTTCTCATGAACCCATTATATGTGTTCAATAAACTGAGTTTGGTGTATATGTAACATTTCTGTACTATCCTCACAACTTTTCTGTAAATGTAAGATTATTCTGAAACTAAAAGTCTATTAAAATAGTAGTTGGATATCCAAAAATGTTTAAAAATCATTTTTCTTATAACTTATAAAAAGTTTTTGTGTTTGTTTTTCATGAGCAGGAAAAAGGGAAAAATGAGGGAGAGAAACATCAGGGTGTGGTTGCATCTTATGTACCCTGAACTGGGGGGCTGGCATGCAAGAGTGACATGTGCCCTGGCCTGGAATCGAACCAGAGAAGATTTGTTTCAAAGGTGGTCACCAACCTGCTGAGCCTCATCATACAGGTCTAATATTTCAAAAATTTATATGGAACCACAAACAACCTTGTACAGTGTCAGCAGTTTTGAGAAAGAAGAATAGCATAGGAGGTGTCACAATACCTTATATCAAACTGTCTTACAAGGCCACTGTAATTAAAACAATCTGCTACTGGCATAAACACAGGCACATAAATCAATGGAACAGAATAGAGAGCCCAGAAATAAACCCATGTCTCTATGGCCAGTTTATATTAGAATGGAGTAAAAATAGCCTCTTTAATAAATGGTGTTGGACAGCTACATGCAAAAAAATAAAACTCAAGCACCAACTTACACCCTACAGAAAAATAAACTCAAGATGAATAAAAGACTTAAATATAAATCATGATACCATCAAAGTCCTAGAAGAAACCACAGGCAGGAAAATGTCAGATATTCCACATAATGATATTTTCACCAATATGTCTCCTGGAGCAAAGGATATAAAGAAAAGAGAAAAGAGAGACAATTAGGACTACATCAAATTAAAAAGCTTTTGGATGATTAAATTAAACATCAGCTAAATGAAAAGGGAACAAACCATATGGAAAAAGGCACATTAACATTTGCCAATGATACATTGGACAAAGGTTTGATCTCCAGAATACATAAAGAGCTCAGATGACTCCACTCCAGGAAGATAAATAACCCCCCAAAAAATGGGTAAAAGACTTGAACAGACACTTCTCCAAGGAGGACATACGGAGGGTCCAGAGAGTTATGAAAAGATGCCCAGCATCACTAGCCATCAGAGAGATGCAAATTAAAACTACAATAAGATGCCACTTCACCCTGGTCAGAATGACCAACATAAAGAAATCAACAACATTAAGTGCTGGCAATGTTGTGTAGAAAAGGGAAAGCTAGTTCTTTGTTGGTAGGAATGAGACTAGTGCAGCCACTGTGGAAAACAGTATGGGATATCCTCAAAAACCTAAAAATGGAACTACCTTTTCACTTGGCAATTCCACTGGTGGGATTTTACCCTAGAAATACTGAAACATCAAGTCAAAAGAACCTATTTACCACAATGTACATTGCAGCACCATTTGCAATAGCCAAATAATGGAAGCAACCTGAGAGCCCATCAGTAAATGAGTGGGTCAAAAAAAACATGGCACATTTATACAATGGAATACTACGCAGCAGTAAGTAAGAAAGAGCACTTACCCTTTGTGACAGCATGGATGGAACTGTTTGCTTTATGCTAAGTAAAATAAGCCAGGTGGTGAAAGAAAAATACCATATGATCTCACCTTTAAGTGGAACCTAATCAACAAAACAAACAATCAAGCAAAATATAACCAGAGACATTGAAATTAAGAAGAATCTGACAGTAACCACAGGGGAAATATTAGGGGATGCAGGTGAGGGGAGAAGTGTTTTCAGGAACACATATAAAAGGCACATGGATAAAACCAAGGGGGTGTGGAATCAGGGAATGGAGGTGAGGATGGCTGGGGGGGGGGAGTGGTGGGTGTTAATCCAGACAACTGTAATTGAACAACAATAGAATAATTTAAAATAAATAAATAAATAAATTTACAAAATAGATATGTGTTTGAGGGGAGATATGTGTTTTTCTCCATTTTCCCCTCATATATCTATGAGGGGAAAAGGGAGACAACTTCACCTGAACAACAACAGCAGAAAGAAAGGTGAAATAAAAACAAAATAGCTATGTAATGTAATTTAAACATATATTTGTAAGGAAATTGTAATTAAAAATAATATTAATGGAGGCTAAAAACATGAATAAAAGTTGGCAGAGATGACACTATAATTCTAATGTGACTTCTTCACTGAAACTTAAGTGTTAAAAATGATCTAATTAAATAAAGCAAAAAATTGTAAAAACTTTCAAAATGATAAATACACTTGAAATACAGATACAAATTCATAGCCACCATTATAACAAGAATCATATCTAAGTGGATAATGTATAAGTTGTTCCTTGCTGAATGGTATTTTTCATATATGAAAGTAATTAAAAACAATATCAAAATAAACTAAACTTAGACCCTGCTCCTTGAAATGCTATATAAGGTGCTAAAGCACTATTTTAAAAAAAGTTTAAGAAAAAACAATTTATATATGCATATATTTGTGTCACACATGAGGTCTGTCCAGAAAAAGTTCAACATTGTTAAAATAAAAAGAATGGTTTGTATGACATTGATGTAACCTGGTAGTCAAGGAGAGCTGATTGGAATGTGCATGCATGAACAGCAATGACTTTACTGTACTACTCAGTAGGTGTGGTAGATGCCATTGAGTTAGCATATGTACTGTGTGGTTGTTGCATTAAAAAAAGACAGAGGAAGTAAAGCAATGCATCTACATCAAATTTTGCATGAAGCTTGAGCATTTCTCTGTTGGGAACTGCCCTTACTGGTTTTAGAAGCTGTAACCCCCCCACCCCCCATGGCTAAGGCAGAGTGAGCGACCATCAGACCATAAGCCACTAAGGAGACAAAGCTTATCTCCCTGGCAGGGATGCTGCTTCTGCTCCTTTTACTTCACCCTGCCTAGCCCCCAGTTCATGATCGGTTAGCCAATGACAGGTAAGATTCCTCAAGGGAGGACCAACCTAAGACAGGCACTATCATGGGGAGCCCCCAGGGAAGGACTTGGGGGGCCATAGCAAAAGGGGCTGATGGACCCTCACCCCTCAGCTTTGACATATCGCAAGTCTTCATTCTGTCTGCAAGAAGTCTTCTAATCTCTTGGTTACCTTACTTCCCCTGCCTGACTTAAGCCTGAAACAATGACAGAGGGCAGTGAAGCCCTGTGCTGGAAAGGGTAGGTTCCTTGGGTGATCGGGCCTAAGAAAGAATATATAAAATCCTGTGAAACCTGCTTTGCTAAGAATGCTCTCAATTAAATGATAAGTGTCCTAGCAGGAAATGAGTTTGTTTCCCAGTTTTGTAGCTCTTTAGCTAACAGATCCTGACTCAGAATAAGACCTCATAGTTGCTTATATGCTATCTATTGTTTGATCTTTACTGCCTGACAATGATTAATGAGCTTTACCTGTCTTTCTGTGTAAATTGAACCCAATAAAACTTGTCAAGGCAAGGGTTGGCATGCTCTCCTCTTGAGAGAGTGGCTGTGTCATCCCTTTTCCTCCACAGGACTTGGTAGTCTGTGTGAATGTATCTTATATCATCCACAGCACTTAGGACACTGTGGGCTGGTGTCCACATCATTTCTCCCCAGAAACTATTTGGATGATTCAGGAAGCTGTAGCTATGGGCAACTGGTGATTGGTATCTTCATCACGACAACATAACTGCTCATACATCAGGTTTTGTGCAGTTTTTTGGTGAAACATCAAATCACCCATGTGACTCAGCTACCCTACAATCCAGATTTGGGGCCTTGTGACTTCTGGATTTTCCCAAAACTGAAGTCATCTTTGAAAGGGAAGAGATTTCAGACCATCAGTGAGATTTAGAAAAATATGATGGGTCAGTTGATGGCAATTGGAACTGTGTGAGGTCCCAAGGTACCTACTTTGAAGATGAATGAGGTGTCATTGTCATATGTACAATGTTTTTTTCTACTGTATCTTCTTCAATTGATGTCTCTATTGTTCATATTACATAGCTGGATACCATTCGGACAGACCTTGTATATATGGAGTAATTATGTACTATCAATATATGAAATCAATGTATGCACACACATTCAAGCTAAAGGGATTTTTGAAAAAATGTAAAACTGGTATAAAACATTTTGTTCCAGCTTTATTTTACCATTTAAATATCTTTTGAGCATATTTGTAAGATTAACTGAATATTATTGTGATAAGATATGCATTTAATTATAAATAAATATGTCTATTAAAATAGTTTAAAGATGCATTTGTCGGTTTGCTTTATTAACAGTGTGCACTATCCAAAAGTTTGCATGTAATATCTCTCTATGATTAGTAACTGATTTCAAGTTACTAAATATATCTCAGTAAAGAAAGATAAAACACTGAGATTGACATTCAATATGGACTGGGACTTAAGTGAAGATTTATAAAGACCCAGAAGACAATACAATGATTCTCAGAGGAGATGATGATGAACAGAAAATAATAGCATTGAAGGTTGAAGGCAAAAACCTTCTAACCATTTCTAGGTTCACTCATATTTGTCATTTTTTCATTTATCACACACTTCTCCTAGTGGTCTACATAGATACCAGAGCAAGCTACACTTGTCATTTTATTCCTAAAATTCTGCATTAGCACACTCTATTTCCTGAAACATGAACAGAAAAACAATCTAAACTCATAAGGATGCTATATAAAATTTGGTTTGGGTTGGTTTGAATTTTAATTTTTGTTATCTTTATGACATTATTTTCTTTACATGTTACTAATTTTTGACAATAAAAAGCAAACTGTAGCTCTCTAACACAAAATGCAATTTTATTCTTCCATATTTGACTTGATTTTCATATGCTATGCTAAATATATTTCTCTATATCTGTCCCATTTGCCAACTACTTATTTAGCTTTCAAAACTTGGTTTCAATATTCCTCCATCAAGTGTGTTTGTGTGTGTCTTTCAAAAACTTTTTCCATGGGAAATTTGAAGAACAGTAAAGAGATTTATGATCAAGACAAACTTTTGGGAAACATAAAATATAGTAGTTTAAGCTGAGAATGTGTAGATTGAGAAGAGTTAAGACCAAAATATTCTATTAACACTTTGGAAGAAAGAAAGGAAAAATCATTAGGAGAAAAATGAGAGAAATTTCTGTGACATAGGGGAAAACTCAGGAGAGGGTCTTGTCAGAGAAGCTAAAGGAAGGGACTCTTTCAAGAAAGGTGAATAATTCAAAGCACCAGAAAACTCTTAAATATTTTGAAAATAAAATTTATTGGTGACCTTATTAAAAGAAATATTTGTACTACAGTGGACTAAAAAATAAAGGGAAGGTAAAAAATAGAAACAGTATTCAGACTAATTTTCAAATTCTTGTGTAAAGAACAAATTTAATAGACCAAATATTCTAGTGATGGGTGGACATAAGAAAATGTTACTGTTCTTTTAAAAGCATGAGATAACTAAGAAATTTTGGGTTAAGGAAAATATATATTTTTTAAAAAGATAATGAATATGAAAAAGACTGTAGGTGAACAGAAAAGAAGAAGTGTAAAAGAATGTGGGGAAAACATACAATGATGCTTTCTACCAAAACAAAAAGTTAAGAATAAAAAATAATAAGTAGAGAAACTGGAAGGTATTGTACCATAAAGACTTTGATTTTCTCAAAAACAAACAACAAAAAAATTAACCATAAATACTACCAAGAAGTTATTCACTTTCTTCTTTCTGTCATCTCTCCTCACATATATTTTTCCAGTGCCCTCTAAATGCTAATTATTGATTAATGCATCCTCACACATAGCACCCACCCTTAATTGCTTATAAATTATTTGAGGTGTTTCACTATGTCATATTTGCCTCTGTATATTAGGCATCATACACAGTGCCTGCCATATTTTAGGCTCCTAATTTAAGGTTTCTTTTGGGAATAATAAACTAGACAATGTATAATATATATTTCTATGCATGACATATTTTATCAATACTGTTGAAATTCTAAAAACTCAGACATTTGCAAATAGGCATCTCACCAGTGAGAAAGTGACTTAATTGTACCTACCTATTTATCTATATATTTACCTATGTAATCGGTCTATCATCTATGTATTCATTCATTTGTAGATGAAAGAATAAAGATATCAAAGTCTCAGGGCTCCTATAAGGTACTTACAAGATAGGTCATCTGACTTGTGGGTAAAGTCTATTTTTCCTTCAGGTATGGGACCTCAAAACTTGACTTCATTAGTATACAGTTCAATCAACGAAGCTAACTTGACCAAAATAGTCTTTAGATAACCAAGACTCAATGCCTTTTGAGGGAGGGACACCTACATTTCCTTTTTTTTTTCTTTTCTTTTTTCTTTTTTTTATTTTAATTGTTGTTCTTGTACAGTTTTCTGTCTTTTACTCCCATCCCAGCCCACCACCCGAGCCCTCCCCACCTCCCTTCCATTTCCACCCACCCCCTAGTTTTTGTCCTTGTGTCTTTTATACTTGTTGCTCTAAACCCTTCCCCTTTCCCCCTGAAATTCCCTCCCCTCTCCCCTCTGGTGATTGTCAGCCTGTTCTCAATTTCAGTGTCCTTTTTTTTATTATTATTGTTGTTCAAGTACAGCTTTCTGCCTTAAATAAAAATATAATGCAATGAGAAGAGAAAAGTAAATAAAATAGTTGTTTGAAATAGGGGTTTTCTGGTCTGTGAGAATAAACACCATCATCTGGAAGTCAAAATTATTAAAATACAGTTAAGGATATTGGTAAAAATTAAATAAATATTTTAAAAATAGTTTCCTAAATATACCCTTATCCCTCAAAGCAAAGCTATTTAAATGAAACTATGAAATAGTACTTGGCTCAAAGATCTCCATGCACACTGTGTATGATTAACCAAGAATACAAAATAATGTTCATAAAAGTCAATGTTTCCATAATTGAAGTCATAAAGTATATCATGTTTTTTTTTCTGTTTTTTATCACTTTTTTATTACCTGTTAGGGATGGAATTATAGAAGAAAAGGGTGAAAGGTTTGAAGGAAATGTTATAAAGGACACAAGGATAATAAAAAGGGGGTAGAAACAGGGGAGGCAAGAGAGGAGAGCTGAGTTGTGGGTAAGGGTGGAGGGGAAGGCAGAAAACTGTACTTGAACAAAAATTTTAAAAAAGTCTTTCCAGATAGAGGACAACTATATTAATAGAAAGCAATCATAATATTTTTTCTAATAAATATGATGGTAAATGTATATTTTCATTCAATATGGTAAATTGTGAAGTGGAATATAGAAAGAACTCACTACTAAAAAGCTATGTAAAAATTGGTTTCAAATAGACACTGGCTATTTATGGTAATTTAAAGATAAGCTAGGAACACTGGGCTCCTGGTCACTGCAGAGCAAGTCTTGGGAAATGAAGTAGAAACAAAGGATTGCCCTTTACAAGGTCTGTAAAGACTCTAGTTAGGGCAAAGTCTGTGCGATTTTCTCTCAGATATAAAATTATGAAGTTAGGAGCTCTGACTAAATTATTTTTATTAGGTATCCCATTAATATGGCAATATAAACTAACACTAAATATACAAAATATAGAGACTGATAAAGGGGAGCCCAAACAATCCCGCATAAGAACCAGTTTACATTTCCAAAGCCTCTGAAAAACACTTTCTAAAATCAGGCACCACAGGTAACATTTGTCTGTTCTTAAACTTTACATAAAAAATATCCTGTATTTATATAAATAAAATTGTGTATTTACATAAATAAAATCCTGTATGTAAAGAATTACTGTAAGCCTGTTTTCTTATGTTGAAAAATAGTGTACATATATTTTATTAACAGGAACATAAGATTCAAATTAATGAATTAAGTATTCTATAGATGGAATATATTTTTTGCCATAACTATATTATGATGATAATTTATATTATGCTTTTCAAAATATTTTTCCATTTGTAATTTTGCTTTGATATCAACAATACTT
This sequence comes from Anoura caudifer, assembly GCA_004027475.1. NCBI lineage: Eukaryota > Metazoa > Chordata > Mammalia > Chiroptera > Phyllostomidae > Anoura > Anoura caudifer. The sequence goes on from PVKU01007421.1 coordinate 82,260, forward strand.
TGAAGATGGATAGGACTGTGTTACAATTGCCATGTGCATACAGGAAACTCAGCCATACATAATAATTGCATGAAATAAATGGGACAAGGATCAATCAGTCCTTCTTTCTAGTTCAGTTCTTTTTTTCACCAATGTTTCTTTTTACTAACTGATTCATAAGTGAATTATATTTCTAACTCATTGGATTGCTTTTCTGTGTTCTTCAAACTTCCTAGATCTTCCATGTCACTAAACACAAATGACATATAAATGGAATACTCTTCAGTCAGACTCTGAATTCTATTCCATTGTTGTTCAGCCAATGGCTAGCTTTTGTTTTCTGCTTTATATATTAATAGTATTTTTATTTCTCACCCTTTTGATAAAAATATTTTTACTAGGTGAGTTTATGCAGAACATTCACATCATTACTCTACCATTTCCCTGCCACTGGAAGGATGGAAGGAAGGAAAAGCAGAAGGTCAGATGGGAGGAAGAAGAGATAGACAAAAAAGTAGTTAATTTTCCCTTTAGCTCTATTTACCAAAGTCATGTGTCAGAAACCCAACATTTAATGCAGTTATTACCATTGGTGAAGGTGGTTCTCACATAGTTAATTCCTAAATTTGCACCCTGCCTACTCAGCTTGTTGACATGGTTTTCAGGTTTGTGTTCTCTTGGCTGTATGATGGGAGCTACTCTTCTAAGAACTACAACCTCATAAAACCAAGTCTAGGGGCAAGACAAAAAAATTAAGTGCCCCTACTTAGTGGCTTTTAAGAGGGATAGAAATATTTTCAGGGGCTTGCACGTTTTGTTTTTTGGCCAGGAATTCATCCCAAGCCTATCACAAACCCTTTCACTGTCATAGAAGGTAAAATGACCATGATTATTTCAGATTAATCTAAATTTATCACCTGGATTGGACATAGACACAGCCTCAGCTGAAGCATATGCCTTCTCCCCAACACTTAAACATAATGATGTCCTATTTCAAAGAGAATACAGAAAAGAGGCAACAGTGTCTGCTATGATCCCCTCATGTCTGAAGTGGGATATGTCACCGAAGTGATAAGTTGCCCCAAAATTTCACATTGGCCAAGTTTCTCCTCTTGCTTTTTTCATTATGGATTGTTTAGAGCAATCAGCATTCAATATGAAAGGCCTTACCTTGTTTCTGCATTTATGTAACAGAGGAATCTTGGGCAATTTATTTACTCTGTCTGATCATCTGCGTAGGCACCTGAACAGATACTCACTCAAGTTATGTCAGCTATAAACTCATTATTTGTAGCAATATTTCTCTTTTCTCGCTCCCCTCCAACCCAGTACTCAATATTCTATATTTCCCTTTTGGTGATTGCCTTGTGGTACACTGACTCCAATTAGCAGCTTTTCAGAAGCTGTTACTTTGAGAACATATTTTTTCTTGACTAGTTGTTAATTATACATTTATTACTATTGATGTTTTGAAACTCATCTGCCAGATAACCTATTACAATACTTCCCATGATTGTGTCCCAGCACAGACAATAAAAGGAAACCAGTTTTGATTCTCCCAGAAATTCAACTTTAACCATAGCAAATAAAAAATAAAAAAAATAATAAATAAAACTGGCAGGAAAGGTTATTGGTCTCTGAATTAACTTTGAATCATCTTCTGCAGAGGTATTTCATACCAAACTAAATTTGCCTGTGACAGTTTGGAAAACATTGTCTAGAAGGAATAAAGGAGATAACTCTTAAGTTGTATATTTGATTATATCCAGATTATTCCAAGATATTGAATCTTTAATAGAGCACAGAGATTGAGCAGGGAGTTTGTGGGAGTGACCAAAAATCTGGAGGCTTTTGTGGACATGAAGGTAAGTCAGGATCTCCTCCCTATCTGCTGAACAATGCTGAAGCACACAAATCTATAAAGTGGCCTGTGCTCTCCATAGTCCTCTAGAAAAAAAAAAAAAAAACATATTCAGGAGGCCTGCCTCACTGAGAATCTAAGAATGATGTGCCCCAAACTGTCATAAATGGAATGCAGTAAGTCAAAGGTGAATTATTTGGGGATTTAAATCATGTTACTTTGAAGTTTTCCCTCCAACTCTCTAAAAATCAGTTTCCTAATTTATGAAAGGCAGTAACATCTTTTCAAATTTATTTTTAAATTATTTTGTTGTTCAAGTACAGTTGCCTGCATTTACCCCCCATCACTCCCCCCCAACCCCAGGCATACCCACCTCCCTCCCCTGATTCCACTCCTCCCCCTTGCTTTTGTCTATGTGTCCTTTATAGTTGTTCCTGAAAACCCTTCAGCCTGCCCCTCATTATCCTGTCCCACCTCCCCTCTGGTAAAAGCAGTAACATCTCAAAGAATACTGCAAACATTAAATTGTGTAAGTATATGAAACAACCTGTGACGCTATCAATTCCCTATTAAAGTTATTTCTTTTAGTTTTTTTTTTTTCATTTCATGTCCCAATAATGCTTGCAATAGACTAGAAAGTCATAAGCAGGATCCCTGGGAAATAAAACCTATGATTCCTCCTTCCTGCAGAGGTTTTCAGAGTACTTTCAGGGTACTGATGGGAGAGAGGATGGAGCATAAAGTGGGGAGAAAATGGCAAATACCAAGTGATTTGCAAACAATTTGGGTGTACAGTGTTGAGAAAACACAAACCTTGCTTGATTTTATGAATGTTTCCTTCAGAGAGGTCCTATGCAACCAGTATAAGTAGAAAGAGTCCTTTAAAGAAAGGAAGAGATAGAAGTAGAACTGCTAGCTCCTTCACACAGCCTATGTTTCATCTGACAGTGTTTATTCCCAAGAGATTGATCGCCCACACTTTTAGGTTGAGTTACCTCCAGATAGTTTTCAGAAACTCGCATACAAAAGCTATTGTTTACATCAGCCACCTGCCTTATCTGATTTCAGAAAAAGAGAAAAGCCCAACCCTTCTTCTTTCTGTAATTGCTGGGTCTCTTTCTTTGGTGGGGGAAATCGGCCTTACTAGTGTGTACATTTGAGGAATTTCTTTGGGCAAATTGGGTTGGTCTATATGATAAAACTTGTGGAATTTCTTCAGATTGCTTCCTTTTGGATGTAGAAATGAGGTCATCAACTGAGGATAGGAATGAGGAAGTTTGTGCTAGATGTTTAAAGACAAAGGGTACAGTGTGACATCATTATTCAGAAAAAAAGGAGAGTATATTGACTCTAATGATGTAGTAGAACTACATTATCAAAAGAGTAGGTAATAGCAGTGGCCAAGGTTTCTCACTAAACATGGAATCGAGGCTTAAGAAAACCAGTGTATCTGGGGCACTGAATAGACTAGTTTCCTATGCAGGTTATTATTGTTCTTATTATTATTATTATTATTATTATTATTATTATTATTAATTGTATCACATGCCTCAATTTTCAATTTATGTTAGAAATTATTGATTGATCTCTAATGTGTATCACTAAGAGATATTAGGAGAGGTACAGAAAAATAATATATATATATATATATATAAATGACTAATTTTGTATTCAAATGCCTAAAATCTAGCTTTTGGGAAAATAAGAAGATAAAAAATTCAAAGCATAATATTATTAGACATTTAGTAATCCATATAGCAAGTACTCCGAACTTCAGCAGGAGAGAACAATGTGATCTAGAGTGATCAGGATAAGTCTGGACTTGACCCAGCCCTGGGACAATAGGTAAAATTTAATGAGCACTTGATGAGCAGTGATGAGGGAAACAGGACCACAGAGGCAAGGACAATGACATAGGCAAAGTGAGGCTGTAAGAAAAGACAGTACATATTTTTGCTTTCTTATAAGCAAATACAACTGATGGGATGAACTCTTGGAATTACACTATAAATAATTTGAGAAATAATTTATCAAAAGGGTAGGATCAGGTACTAGAATGTTTTGAATGACACAGTCAGGTATTGGACATTTTCTTCCTGACCATCAACCACTGTATACTAGTTCAATAAGTTATCATTAAAGGGCTAAGTTTTCTTCATTACATATTTTATGGTGTTAATATTTTAAATGCGAGATTTTGTAACACTACTCCGATCAGCAGCATGCAATTTAAAGCTTATGGAGTTTTAATTTCTGGAATTTCTCTGTTTAATGTTCTGGAACCATGGTTGACCACAGACAACTGAGACGGGGGAGAATGAAACCTGAGTTTGCAGAGAAGTAAGTAGTGCGGCCATATCCACTGCTGGAGTTCAGCTCTTCCCTGCATTTCCTTTGCCACAGCCTTGGTTCTGGCCCTCATTGACCTTCAAAGGTCTTAAACCGGGACATTTTTCAATGCAGCAAAGCAGACACCAGAAACACAGCATATTTGAAAACAGATTATCGAAAATTGCAGTGGACATTGAAAAACCGGATGGTAAGGAGAGTACTCCGGTGGTGCGGAGACCAGGGCGGGGGCTGAGAAACCGGGCCAGGGCTGGCTGTAAGACTCAGGGGAGGGAGCTGGCGCATCCGCTCCCTGGACAGCCAAGCAGGGACCAGCCACACCAGCATAAACCTGGTCGCTTGAAATCTCACAGACAGGAGTTAAGATCTCATAGCCCCGGGAGGACTAAACTCGGGAGCTGGAGCGTGCACCTTTGTCTGCGCCCACGCGACATTGTAAACAGCTGCTAGGGGATCGGTGCATCAGCCCGCCCAGGGAGACCAGGTGCGATAGGGAGCGCAGTCGCTGGGAACCATAGGGGTTGAACTGTGTTCGTGGGACAGTTGGAATCTGTGCAAGGAAGACTCAGGGAACATCGGGACTTGTGGGCGCGCGACCACAGTTCTCACCTGGGTCCCAGGGCAGAGAATCTAGGGACACCTCTCAGGACAGTAGGCCAGAGAAAACTGAATGCTGAACAAGGGAAAAAAAACAATACGGTCACCCCTCAGCCACTACAGTCTTCAAGACCAGAAAAATCAGCTTGGCAAGATTGATAACAGCAAGAATTAGCGGTTTTGGTGTTTTTTGGTTTTTTAATTTTTTTGTGGGTTTTTTTCTCTTTTTCACTATTTTGATCTCTTTCACCCCTCAAGTCCTTTTGGCTTCTCAATACTTCTTTCTTGTTTTACTCCTTCTTCCTTTCTTCCCAAGCTTACCACTCCTTCCTGTCTTTTTTCTCTTTTCCATTCTACTTTTCTTTATTCTCTTTTCACTTTTTTATTTCCTTTTCCTTCTTTTCTTTCTTTCCTTTCCTTCACCTTTCTCTTTTTTAAACACATACAAGTGAGACAAAAACAAAACAAAACAAAAAAAAAAAAACCTGGAACTGTGGAAAGACCAGAGTTGGCCCCAAAGAAGGGGCATTTCAACAGCTGAGACACTGGAAGCAGTGAACACCAGGATACCTGAAGGAGATAACACCATTGAATTTCACAGGCATTCTAACACAGAGTTCACACCATAAACCCAGGGAACCAGAACAAACAAATTCAAGAAGCTGAGGC
>PVKU01007422.1:0-87554 GCA_004027475.1 Anoura caudifer
AAAGTTCAATAAGAGTATAGGAAGGAAATAAGTAAGATCGGACCAGAAATAAATTAAATACTCTTTAAAAAAAGATACAAAAGATCAATAAATCCAAGAGCTTGTTCTTTGAAAAGAAAAACAATATTGACAAACCTTTAAACAGGTTCATCAAGAAAGGAAGAGAGAGGACCCAAATAAATAAAATCAGAAATGACAGAGGAGAAATAACAATAACACCAGAGAAATAAAAGGGATTGTAAGTAAATATTATGAACAATTATATGACAACAAACTGGACATCCTGGATGAAATGGATAAATTCTTAGAAACATGCAATCTTCCAAAAATAAAACAGAAAGAATCAGAGAATCTGAATAGACAGAATACACCTAGTGAAATTGAAGCAGTAATCAAAAACTCCCAAGAAACTAAAGCCATGGACCTGAATACTTCACAGGTGGATTTTACCAAACATTCTGAGAAGAACCAATGCCTCTCCTTCTCAAAGTATTTCATAAAATGCAAGAGGACAGAAGGCTCCCAAACTCATTTTATGAGGCCAGCATTATCCTAATTCAAAAACCAGATAAAGACACTACAAAGAAAGAAAATTATAGGCCAATATCCCTGACGAATATAGACACTAAAATCCTCAAAAAAATATTAGCAAACAGAATATATCCATGCATCAAAAAGATCATACACCAGGATCCAATGGGATTTATTCCAGGAATGCAAGGATGGTACAACTTTTGCAAATCAATAAATGTGATTCATCATATATACAAAAGAAATGATAAAATCCACATGATTATATCAGTAGTTGCACAAAAAGCTTTTGATAAAATCCAGCACCCATTTACGATAAAAACTCTTAACAAAGTGGGAATAGAGGAACATACCTAAACATAATAAAGAACATACATGACAAACTCACTGCCAGCATCATACTCAATGGACAAAAACCACAATTGTTTCCTTTTAAGATCGGGAACAAAACAGGGATGTCTGCTTTCACCTCTCTTATTCAACATAGTACTAGAAGTCCTAGCCACAGCAATCAGACAAGAAGAAGACATAAAAGGAATCCAAATTGGAAAGGAAGAAATAAAACTCTTTTTTTGCAGATGACATGATACTGTACATGGAGAACCCCAAAGACTCTACCAAGAAACTATTAAAACTGATAAATGAATTCAGCACAGTAGCAGGACACAAAATTAATACTCAGAAATCAGTTGTATTTTTATATGCCAATAACAAACTAACAGAAATGGAAATTAAGAAAACAATCCCATTCATGATTGGTAAAAAAAGGAATAAAATACCTAGGAACAAAGCTAACTAAGAATGTAAAAGACCTGTACTTGGAAAATTATAACACCCTGAAGAAAGAAATTGAAAAGATACAAATAAGTAGAATCAGATACCATGATCATGGATAGGATAAATTAACATCATTAAAATGTCCATGCTACCCAAAGCAATCTGTATATTCAATGCACTTCCTATCAAAATTCCAATGACATATTTCACAGAACTAGAACAAATATTTAAAAAATTTATGTGGAACTACAAAAGACCCCACATAGCAACAGCAATTCTGAAAAAGAAGAACAAATTTGGAGGAATCATTCTACCTAATATCAAACTATACTACAAAGCCATAGCAATCAAAACAGCCTGGCACTGACATAAAAACAGACACATATATCAATGGAACAGAAAAGAGAGCCCGGAAATTAACCCACATCTTTATAGTCAATTAATATTTGACAGAGGAAGCAAGCATATACAATGGGTTAAAAATAGTGTATTCAATCAACAGTGCTGGGAAAATTGGACAGATATGTGCAGAAAAACAAAACTAGACCACCTTCCTATGCTACACACAATAAATTCAAAATGGATGAAAGACTTAAATGTTAGACCTGAAGCCATAAAGATAACATAAGGAAACATAGGCAGCAATATCTCAGACATTGCTCATAGAAATTTTTTATTGGATTTATCTCCCAGTCAAGGGAAATAAAAGAAAAAAATTAAACAAATGGGACTACATCAAACTAAAAAGTTGTTGCAAGGCAAAGGAAATTGTCAACAAAATAAAAAGATAACCCACAGAATGGGAGGACAGATTCACTGACACATCTGATAAAGGGTTAATACCGAAAATTTATGAAGAACTTACAAAGCTCAACACCAAAAAATAAATAACCCAATTAATAAATGAGCAAAGGACCTGAATAGACATTTCTCCAAAGAGGCAAAGAGACATATGTGAAGATGTTCAGTGTCACTAATTATTAGAAAATGCAAATCAAAACCACAATCAGATATCTTCTCACAAATGTCAGAATGGCTCTCATCAATAAATCAACAAACCATGCTGGTGAGGATGTGGTGAAAGGGGAACCCTTTTGCATTGTTGGTGGGAATGCAGACTGGTGCAGCCACTGTGAAAAGCAGTATGGAGATAGTTACCTTGTATAATTAAAAATGTATCTGCCTTTTGTCCCAGCAATCCCACTTCTGGGAATATATCTGAAGGAATCTAAAACACTAATTTGAAAGAACATAAGCACCCCTACATTCATTGTAGCATTATTTACAATCACCAAGGTATGGAGGCAGCCCAAGTGTCCTTCAATAGATGAGTGTACATAACAACTATGAGACATTCACACAGTGGAATTGTACTCATCCATAAAAATGAAGAAAATGTTACCCTTTGCAACAGTACAGATGGACCTGGAGAATATTATGCTAAGAGAAATAAGCTAGTCAGAGAAAGACAAATACCATATGATTTCAATTATATGTGGAATCTAACAAACAAACTGAACAAACAAGCAAAACAGAGATGGAATCATAGATGTAGAGCAGATGACAGCTAGTTGGTGATGGAGGTAAGAGGGTGGAGTAATTGAGCAAAAATGGAAAACAACTCATGGACGTGGACAACAGTGTAGGGATTGCTGAGGGGAGGGGAATATTAGAGAACTAAATGGTAATGGAAAAAATATAATGAAAATTATATATTTAAAAATAGACCAAAATAACAGGAGGGAAAAAGCATAGAAGAAACAATAAAAATGTGGGAGAAGAAAAAATTTTCTCAAAAAAGAATATACATAACTAAGTATCTTTATGGGAAAAAAAGAAAAGTTCTTGCATCTACAAAGCAAAAATAGGAAGGGAAGAATAATTGTAGGCAGAGAGAACTGAAAATAAAAAATGATAAAAATTAAAATGCAGTAGAAGGTTTGGAAGACAAAGACATAGAAAGCCCTCAAATATAGAATAAATGACATAGAAATGGACAATAGTAGGAAAATGATTTTTAAAAAGACTGGGATAATAAAACTTGGAAAATAACAACATAAGAGATAAGAGAAAATTCTAGGGAAAAAAGAATCACAAACAAAAGATTGGAAATGATTGGACTTTTCACTGTCAACACTGGAAGGTGTAAGACACTGGAGAAATCCCTTCAAAAGTCTAAGAGAAATTTTAACTTTGAATTCCATAGTAAGTCAAATTAACAATCAATTATAAGAATAATCTACCAGTATTTTTAGGCATTCAAGGACTCAAAAATGGACCTTCCATATATCCTTTTTTTAGGATGCTTCTGAAAGAATGTGATCCACTAAAAGCAACAGAGTAAACTGAGAAATAAAAAGATACAGAATTCAGGGAACATGAACTCCAACACAACAGAACAATGCAAGATGACAGTAGAGCAACTGGTCCAGACTGAAGCTGAAGACAAAGACACAGAAAAGTCTGCAAGAAAAACAAAACAAAACAAAACAAAACGGATAGGTTAGACCATATGGAAATAGTGCTGTGAGATATTCTCAAAAATCTATGGAGCATTTAGAAAAAATGACCAATAGGTTACCTAGAAAACAGTCATTTTAACACCTAAGGCAATTTCTTACTCTCCCCAAAAGCAGAAAGTTACATAAGGAAGCATAATCAGGGTACATTACTTAGCTAGGCAGTAAACAGTATTTATATCATCATCATAATGTAAACACTAAACATAACTTACCTCCCAAAATTATATATTGTAGGGAGGATGGAGTGGAAAAAGGAAAAGAGGTGAAGGTATATAAAAGATAAATCCTCATCTGTAAAAAGAAGGTATCAATTGATAATGTTTAAAGTGTTGAAACAATAAATAGTCCAGCATATACCTTTGAAGTACAGAAAATGAACTAATTTTAAAACTAAAGGAAATGGATATGGTTTCCTCTGAGGAACAGTACCTTAAGATGGTGAAGGAAGAGTAGACAGGGAACTGCAAAATTTTATGCTTATATTTGACTTTTAATACTATTTGCATATATTACTCTACACAAATATAATTCAATTAAAAAACTATAAAGATTCCCAACTTCCTAGTATAGTTAATCTAAACTACTTGTTATTCAAATTATGAAAAGGGAAAAGAGCATGAAGTGCAGATTCAGACAGATGTGTCACTTATTAGCTGTATGACTTTGGTGAACCTTTTAATCCTGTTATTGTAACACCTAAAAAATTATTTGTAACACCTTCTCATGGAATTTTTGTGATCCTAAAATATGATAGTGCACTATGATATCTAATAGAGAGCCCAGCATATAACTGAGGCTTGGTAAATGTTAGCCATTGTTACTGTCAGTCTGGCCTTTAGGAACCTCGGTCAGTTCACCCTTCTTTTCCAATCTCAGTTTTCTTCTCTCTCTACAACCAGACATGGTTTTCCCTGTGCATTAGTCACATCTCCTTTCTTCTTACTTATTACTGGCTGTGTATAAAATTCTATCTCCAACTGGAAAAATATCTCAAAACTTTACAATAAAATACTCTATAGATCATTTTCTTTGAAACTCAGTTCCTCTCAGTGTATCTCTAGATCTTCTAAATTTGAAGAGCTTAATTATATGGCTTGATTTGAGGGGAGTAGTTAGGGGGTCTTATTGTGAAGCTGAGATTAGAAAGTAAACTCATTTTTTAAAAATCTTAGATTATATGTTTATTTCGAATAGGGAATGAATGTTGATGGAGATTATTGGGGCTAAACCTAACTAAATCACCAATTGACACCGTTTTCTCTCTTACCTAAAAGCTACCCCTTTGTAAGGTCACCTGCTTTCTTTACTATGAGTTCCTTTGATTGCCCTGTATGTGCCTCACATACAGTACTGCACCTATTTAAAAGTTGCTTTTTTTTAGGTGATCTTATCCTTTACCTTCCAAACCAATTGTGATGATAATTGAGGGCAGGCACTGCTTTCGATTTGTTTTGTACACACCTTATCAAGAGACCCTGATGACTATGTTTTTTGCTTCTTACTGATGCATGGAATGAGGAAAAAATAGGAATTTAAGCAATTCCTTGGAATAAATCAACTGTCAAGAATCCATGGGAATCTGCAATGTTTCTTTCAAAAAAGAAATATGGCTGGGAAAGTAGGGAGCAGAGTACCAATGCAGGTATGGGAACAGCAGGGATTAGGGCGTAGATATTACATAAATGACAGAGGACTGTGTAATCAGCAAAGTGGCCACAGCTCTCCTTCAAGTGAAGCTCAGGTGCTACAGTAGTACTAGGGCTGGCAGCATTACCATCACTATTATTATTTAGAGCCTTAAAATGTGCCCATCACTGAGCCCTGAGGCACAAACACATGTTTCAATATTTACTCTCTAGGGCCTGCATCCATGGTGGTACAGTTGTCGATCCTCCCACAGCCATCAGGCTCATGCTTGAGTAAACAGATGGCCTTGTCAGAATTTTTCCACTTGGGTAGGAGGGTGGAGGCTTGTACAGCCAGAATTCTTGATTCAATATGTCTTCCCGAGTATATTTTCTTAACAGTCTACCTGAGAGGCACCATGTGGACTGGGGAGGGCAGACAATGAGGGTGAGACACTGAGGAAGAAGAGGGGCAGCAGCCAGAAGAGGGGTATAGCATTAAGAAAAAAAGAAAAGGAGAGGAAACAATAGAACTTAGAGACCAAAAATCTACTTTCAAGTTGTTTTTGCCACTAAATTGCTATGTGACTATGCAAAAATCTCTTTACCCCTTTTAGTATCAGTTTCTTCATCTCTGAAATGGGTATAATGTTTCTCCTGCTTCTCATACTTTTATAAGGATTAAGCAAGTTTAATTTGTGTTAAAATACTTCGTAAACTGTAAAAGATTATATTCTCATTTCATGATACCTTAGTGTCTAAGATATTCTAAAACCAGTTCTTTTTCCCCAAATGATAAAAATAAATGCTTTCTTCATTTAAAGACTTTGTAAAAAATTACATAACAAAATATTTATTTACTACCAGATATACTTTAAATTTCTGTGACTATTAGAGATTAAGAAGGAGAAAATAATTTGTTTTTTAAAATTCAGAATGATGTTCCATATCAATATATTTTTCAAAAGGTAACAGAATTTGGGTAAAATATTATGTAAAACAAAATTTTATTCCTACTTCAGAATTCTTATACTGAGGCCCTTAAAAAGGCCTATATGTGAACATTTTCATACATGTATTTTTCATTTAATCAAAAGTATATTTATTTTTTTACTTTCAATATTATTTTGTATTAGCTCCATTGATGTATTTATTTTTAAATTATCTCCCAGTTTAACCCAGAGAACAAAGGAAGGAAAACAGATAATGAAAGACTAAGTGATGTTGGGAAAGAGCAGGAAAAAGATTATGGAAGAAAAGATGAGAGACAGAAAATATCCTTGTAAGAACGCATTTTTTAATTAATTTATTTATTTTTAAGATTTTATTTATTTATCTTTTTTTAAAGAGAGGGAGAGAAATGATGTGTGAGAGAAATATCTATCAGTTTCCTCTCCCACACACCTCCAGCCAGGGACCTGGCCCACAACCCAAGCATGTACCTTGACTGGGAATCAAAAGCGACCCCTTACTTTGTGGGACAACAACCAACTGAGCCACTCTGGTCCGGGCAAGAACACATTTTTAAAAGAAGAAGCTTTGGGGGGCATTTATTCTACAATCTGTATTCCCAGTTATATAATTAGATTTAAAATTTAAAAATTGAAAATAGTGTAATCCTCTTCTGTGCCCTGAAGCTGAAGTGAAACCAGATTCTTAAAAATAATATATGGTAACATGCATCACTTATTTCCCAGGGAAATCATGACTGTGTTGTCTGGGCTCCAGTTACCAACTTCATGTGTGATGAGCTCTCTCACCTCTCCCTCCTCATCTATAAATTAAAGAATTGGCCCCCAGTGATCACTGGAGTTTCTTCCACCTAGAACTATAGGCCATGGGGCTTCTTTTGACTTCTGAGAGTTTGTCTTCCAGCTTATTGAAAAAGAGTAACAATGTTTATGTTAATACTTTATTTTTGGATGGAAAAATGGATCATCCAAATGTTCCTGAAGGTTGGTATTGTCTAGACAAAAAGCCAATTAGGATTTTCATTTAGAGTTATGTAGACACTGCAAGAATAGATAAGGGCCATCACAAATCATCCTGCACATCAGTGATACATGAGGATCTAACTGTTGGACTCATCTTTTTACTTTGTGCCTTAACTCACTGGCTCCAGCCAGGCTAGGTTTCAACCACTCAAGAGTCTACTGTAGTTTTTGAGAATGAAAGCAATTCATTTACATAAATACTGTTTAAACAAATTTGGTCATGATATTGAAAGAATAGCTAATTTTAGTGTTTTTGCATATATTAAGGAATAAATGAAGAAATTGTATTTAAGTATGTTTGATTTAAAAACTACAATCTAATGTTTTTTATTGGGTGTATTTTCCAGAGTGGCCATTGGATAGTTAACTGACAAGAAAATAAGTAAAATTTTGAAAACAGTGTGAGTGGTGGCTTATAAAGAGCCACACTGAAGATAGTGACTCCCTTTACTTCTTCTTATCCTTTCCTTCCCTTTTATTCTGTCTCCTTTCTCCATTCAGTCCATCTTCCTGACAAAGTTCCCAGGACTGGGTAAAACTTGGCTACTCTGTGATAGATAGGTAGGCTGAGGGAAGATGGCACCCATTTAAAGGAAAAGTTGTAATAGCTCAGTCACCAGAAGAAAGTGATAAAAGTTGACAATAGGTGATGGAACTTCTTTTCTTTTCTTTCCCTCTCTTGGTCTCTCTCTCTCTTTCTCTCTTTCTTTTCTTCTTTTTTCTTTTTTCTTTTCCTTCCTTCCTTCCTTCCTTCCTTCCTTCCTTCCTTCCTTCTTTCCTTCTCTCTCTCTCTTTCTTTCTTTCTTTCTTTCTTTCTTTCTTTCTTTCTTTCTTTCTTTCTTTCTTTCATCTTTCTTGCTTTCCTTCCCCCTTTTAGAAAACTTTCTTTGATTCTCATAATTTTCATTTGGGCTTTGCCATTTAAATCACTGCTTCTTGTTCCTCTATTAAATTTTCAAGATACCAAACCAGTAACTATTTGATAGTTGGAGAAATAGAGAATCCTTAGCCCTAGGGAGAATTGTCTTTTAAAAAATTATTAGGAAAGTGCAAATGTCATGAGCATACAGCTTGATGAATGTTCACAAATTGAATATAGTAGCTACTTAACCAATACCCAGGTAAAGAAACAAAATAATAGCAACATTCTAGAAACCCTAAACCCAACACCCCTTTCTAGACCCTAATTTCCCCTTCAATGGTAACTACTATTCTAATTTCTAACAGCATAGATTTTCTGGTGTTCGTAGTTTATATATTTGAGTCATATCATACGTACTCTTTGTGTCTATTTTTTTTTTTTTTGGCTCAATGTTATGCCTGTGAAGATTTTTTTCCATATTGTGTGTACACTTTTAGATTTGAATTCTCCATGGCAGGATATTACTCCATTTTGTGAACAGACCATAATTTATTTTTTCTTTGTATTTTTGTTGGATATTTGGGTAGTTTCCAGTTTGAGGCTACAATGAATAGTGCTTCTATATATATTCAAGGGCATGTTTTTTGGTGAACATATGCATGACTTTCTATTGGGTACATCCTGGGATGAAATTTCTCGGTCATATGGGATGCACACATTGGCTTTAATTCTATGAGGCACTTTTGGAAGGTTTCACACTCCAGGGAAAGAATTTTGGTTTTCTGCTGTCCATACAAAAAATGACTTTCCTCTTCACTCCCTCTTATAGTTACACTTACCCACATTCATATATGTGTTATTCCTTTACCTGAAGCTTATTTTCTTCTCCTAGGTTTAATAAAGTCCCAGGTCTAAGCCTAATGAAATCTTCTGAGAACAGAGACTGAGAATGTTGCATAAAAACCTTTACTATGCTCCTGTTTTCCCTTCTCACCACCATGACAAAAAATTATTTTCATTTTTTTCAGTGCTCTTTTCAAGGAGCTCTGATCATGCTTTTTAACTTCCCTAACATCATGCAGTTCTGTTCCCAAGTACACCAAGCTGTATTTCTCTCTATTCACCTAGAGGCCTCACATCTTTTTTTTTTTAACTGCACTGAAAGAAAAGTAAAAATCAATAGGTGATAATCTTTCCAAGCATATACAGGAGCTATGGCAAGTAATTTAAGGACAGAGAAAAGGGACAGACTAAAAGAATATGAATGTCTTACATCAGCTTTTCAAACCATCTGAACCAGGAGGCACCATCAATCCTTTTTCTGTTAATCCAACAATTGGTTATGTTTGACAGTCTCAGGAGGGATTTCAGCAAAAACTAAGTCAATAGACCAGCTGTGCTTGATTGCTAATTAGCCTTTAGGCCTATCCAGGGTTTCTGGAATTATAGAACTCCACATGACTACAAACTTCCCATTCAATCTATTTAACTCAAAGTTTTTGGCCTCCACTCTCATCGAGAAGCCTTAAAAACATTCTTTTGGTTGAATTAATGCTGACATATTTGTCCCCTAACAAGGTTATGTCCAATTCAAACATCCATCCACCAAGCATTTATTGAACACCTACAACATAGCATGCTGATTTACATGTATTTAAATCAGCATGCTCTGATTTAATATTGGACTACCCAGATACAGTTTCTGTATCCCTGTAGAAATTACAGCCTAGGGAACAGAAATTATAGCCTGATTTAATATTGGACTACCCAGATACAGTTTCTGTATCCCTGTAGAAATTATTAAAAAATAAGCAAGAGATAGATAAATATATAAGCACAATTTGTGAATAAGCTAAAAAGAAAGTACACAGAATTAAGTGTCCAAGCATAGTGACCCACAAAGATGGAAACTTCTTAGGTAGGACCTCAGGGTCTCTGGAAAGTAATGTTTAAATTAAGACATAAATGGTAGCGGGAAGTGCATGTGCAAAGTGGAGGGGACAGCATATGCAAAGGGGCCAGTGCAGTTAGGAAATAGTATATTACCTATAAATTTATTTTGATTCTATATTACAAAATTTAGATTTTCTGACTCTTTTAAACCGTTATTTTGTTAATAGTGAATTTTGTACAAAGGTGAAAGATATCCCTAATTCCTCTGTGCTAAATACTTGTTTGGCAGCAAGTCTGTGGATTGGAACCGGAAAATGGGGACAGGGACAAGGAGTCCTAATTAAGCAACAGAAAATAATCATTTAAATGGCATACCTAAGCAGTTGACAAAGGCATAGCTAATACAGCCAAGATCCAAAGTGCTTCTCAGGAGCCAGAGCTGCAGTCAAGGAGAGTGAAGTCAAGTAATATCGGAAAGGTCAGCATTCTAAAACATCTTAAAAGATTGCTGTCAAACCGAAAGGGTCTCCTGGTTCCTTGCCTTCTTGGAGGAAACAAAATGGTGAGTTGAACCAGTAGGAGCAGGCAAGGGACCACAAGTAGGATGTCAAAGTCAAACTATGCAGAAAACAAGAGAGTCTTAAGAAGATGGGTCAGATATAGGAAAGTAACCAAGGAAGAAGGTCATGAAACCAGAGAAACAAGGAGAAAGCAAAAGATGGCATGAGGCATTCACAAGAAGATAGGAATTTGATGACAGAGGGAAGAGATTTTGGACATCTATTTTACAATTGCAGAGGAAGATAGTTGCTATTGCAAAATAGGCATCAGGACTTTAAGAACTTAAATCTATGTAACTTATTTATGTTTATAATTTTTACTATAAACCATGATAAAAACAAATTGTTTTGCCAAAACAGTTAGAAGGAACACCCTTAAAGCCAACAGAGCCTGTGGGCCTCAAAGAAGCCAAGGAGTCCATGTCCCACTCTAGCCAAACAAGGGATTAAACAGATCTCCAAAGATGGCAAGAACTGCAGGAAAAACACACACACAGAACTGCTCTGGAAACCTTGAAGCTGAACAGGAGAAGGGCTTGTGCAAAGTTTTCCAACATTTGGTGACTGGACATGAGGATGGTTCCCTGAAAGAATCAGCTGGAAGCTCAAAGATCCGGAAATGTGGTAGAAAGGAAGCATAACTGGGTCAGGTATATGCAGTGATGACCACCATCTCCATTTCAGATGAAGTAGCTTACTGAGACTTGACCCCTTAGGGTAAACACCCAAGAAAGTCTTTAGAACCTTGCTACTTAGAGTGTGATCTATGGACCAGCAGCATTGACTTCTCCTTGGATATTGTTAGGAATTCAGAAACTCAGGCTCCAGCCCAGGTCTACTAAATTAAGATGTGCATTTTAACATGACACCAAGTGATTCCTATGTAATTTAAGATTTAAAAAGCACTGATCTAGGACATCCCTGGACTATCCAAAAGAGCATTGCAGGCTATGTAAAAAGAGGAGAGAAGAAAGGAGCTAATCTGTGGATTTGGAGGTGGATGATGAGTTGCAGTTTAAACCAAAACTAGACTTGAGACAATCTGAAAGCAGAGAGCCAGCAATCCTACAGGTGGCAGGATGGTCCCTCCTGCTGAGAGAACAGTCTCCTTTCCTTAGCCAGCAAAGCAGCTAAGAGTAAATTTTTAAAAATTTAAAAGTAAAAAACAGGCAGCTCTAAAGACCCTCCTGAAGAGACAGTATTAAGGTCTGGAGGTAGGTGACTGACAGAAGGTTACCTAGCACTGAAGACCCAGAGATTAAATTGCTTAGAGGCTCTGTCACAAAACAAAAAAGAAGAGAAAGATACAGAGTTCTCAGGAGGCAAATGGCAGCATTTTATCCAAGGAAGCCAGCCCAGCACTCAGCAAAATATTTCCAAGTATGTGGAACAGAGATCTGTTTGCTTGTCTTTATTCCTCTGAACAAACAGCAGTCCTGTGGACTATTCCTATGAACTAGGTACTATTTCATAAAAGCAAATTATGAACAAATCTTACAGAAGTCAGAGAGGTCTAGTATGGATATCTGATCTCTCCCTACTTGACCAGGTTCATGTGTCACCCCGTATTTTATATTCTAACAGTAGAAAACACATGACACTTGTAAGGAATCCTAAACAATGTTGAAGGCTTTTGGAAAGGGTTGGATTTTCTGCTGAGCTGGTTGGGGACAGAGCTAAAGACATGGTTTTATGATGAATTTTGTACCCTAAAATTTGCCCTTAAGCATGATGACTAAGCAGTCTGGGTTTCACTGACAATTGTTGTATTTTATAATTGTTTGGATGACTACTGAGAGGTCATCTTTTCATCTTTATCTACAGCGCTTAGTATTCTTGATACAGGGAAGGCACTCAGTTCATATTACTTGGATAAATGACTAAATGAGAGAATTACCTTGGTTCAGAGGCTCAGACAGCCTTCTTACTTTTTATTCCTTTTTAAATTATTTTTTATTGTTTATGCTATTACAGTGGTCCCAGTTTTTCCCCCTTTGCTCCTCTCTACTTAGCTCCTTACCCTCAGGCAATCCTCATACCATTGTCATGTCCATGGGTCCTGTATGTATATCTTTGGCTACTCTATCCCCTATGCTGTACTTTACATCCCCATGACTATTCTGTAACTACCAATTTGTACTTTTTAATCCCCTCACTTTTTTCACCCATCACCATGACACCCCTCCCATCTGGCAACCATCAAAACATTCTCGTGTATCTATGATTCTGTTTCTGTTCTGCTTGTTTGTTCATTTTGCTTCTTAGAGCCAATTGTTGATAGGTATGTGTCTATTGCCACATTATTCTCTTCTTTTTGAAGAAAACCTTTTAACATTTCATATTATACAGATTTGACGGTGATGAACTCCTTTAGCTTTTTATTTTTGGGGAAGCTCTTTATCTGTCCTTTAATTCTAAATGATAGTTTTTCTGGGTAGAGTAATCTTGGTTGTAAGTCCTTCTTTTTTATCACTTTGAATATTTCTTGCCAATCCCTTCTACCCTGCAAAGTTCTTTGGAGAAATCAGCTGACAGTTTTATGGGACTGTCTTATGGGAGCTCCCTTGTGGATAACTAACTTCCTTTCCCTTACTGTTTTTAGGATTCTGTGTTTAATCCTTAGCATCTTTATTATGATGTGTCTTGGTGTGAGCATTTTTGGGTTCATCTTGTTTGGGACTCTGTTCTTCTTGGAATTGTATTTCTATTTGCTTCACTGAGTTAGGGAGGTTTCAGTCATTATTTTTAAAAATATGTTGCGATTTCTTACTTTCTCTCTTCTCCTTCCGGCACCCCCATGATGTGAATGTTGGTATGATTGAAGTTGTCCCAAATGTTCATCACACTAGCCTAATTTTTTTAGATTCATTTTTCTTCTTGGTTGTTTCATTGTTTTTTGCTTCCTTTTTAAAAAAATTTTATTTTAATTGTTGTTCTTGTACAGTTTTCTGTCTTTTACTCCCATCCCAGACCACTGCCCCAGCCTCCCCACCTCCCTCCCATTTCCACCCCACTAGTTTTTTATCCATGTGTCCTTTCTACTTATTCCTGTAAACCCTTTCCCTTTTCCTCTGATCTTCCCTACCATCTCCCCTCTGGTGACTGTCAGTCTGTTCTCAATTTCAGTGTATTTGGTTATATTTTGCTTGTTTGTTAGTTTTGTTGGTTAGGTTTCTGTTAAAGGTGAGATCATATGGTATTTCTCTTTCACTTCCTGGCTTATTTCACTTAGCATGATGCTCTCCAGTTCCGTCCATGCTGTTGGAACTTTTTTGTTGTTGCAAAGGGTAGGAGCTCCTTCTTTCTTTCTGCTGCATAGAATTCCATTCTGTAAATGTACCATAGTTTTTTGATCCATTCATTTACTGATGGGCACCTTGGTTGCTTCCAACACTTGGCTATTGTAAATTGTGCTGCTATGAACATTGGGGTGCATAGGTTCTTTTGGATTGGTGTTTCAGGGTTTCTAGGATACAATCCTAGCAGTGGGATTGCTGGGTCAAAAGGAGATCCATTTTTAGTTTTCTGAGGAAATTCCATACTGTTATCCATAGTGGTTGTACCAGTCTGCATTCCCACCAACAGTGCACTAGGGTCCCCTTTTCACCACAACCTCTCCAACACTTGTTGTTTTTTGCTATGTTTATGATAGCCATTCTGACTAGTGTGAAGTGGTATCTCATTGTGGTTTTAATTTGCATCTCTCTGATAGCTAGTGATATTGAGCATCTTTTCATGTGTCTCTGGATCCTCTGTATGTCCTCCTTGGAGAAGTGTCTGTTCAAGTCTTTTGCCCATTTTTTAATTGGGTTGCTTGCCTTCTTAGAGTGGAGTCGTGTAAGTTCTTTATATATTTTGGAGATTAAACCCTTGTCTGAGGTGTCATTGGAAAAGATGTTTTCCCATACAGTCAGTTCTCTTTTTATTTTAATAATGTTTTCTTTAGCCATGCAGAAGTTTTTTATTTTGATGAGATCCCATTTGTTTATTCTTTCCTTTATGTCCATTGCTTTAGGGGACATATCAGTAAAAATGTTGCTGCGTGAAATATCTGAGATTTTCCTGCCTATGTTCTCCTCTAGGACTTTAATGGTATCATGGCTTATATTTAAATCTTTTATCCACCTTGAATTTATTTTTGTGTATGGTGTAAGTTGGTGCTCGAGTTTCATTTTTTTTGCATGTAGCTGTCCAGATCTCCCAAAACCACTTGTTGAAGAGGCTATTTTTACTCCATTTTATGTTGCTGCCCCCTTTGTCAAATATTAATTGACCATAGAGACTTGGGTTTATTTCTGGGTTCTCTGTTCTGTTCCACTGGTCCATGTGTCTGTTTTTATGCCAGTACCAAGCTGTTTTCATTACAGTGGCCTTGTAATACAGTTTGATATCAGGTATTGTGATCCCTCCTACTTTGCTCTTCTTTCTCAAAATTGCTGCAGCTATTCGGGTCGTTAATGGTTCCATATAAATTTTTGAAGTGTTTGTTCTATGTCTGTGAAATATGCCATTGGTACTTTAATAGGTATTGCATTGAATTTGTAAATTGCTTTGGGCAGTATCAACATTTTGATGATGTTGATTCTTCCAATCCATGAACACAATATATGTTTCCATTTGTTTGTGTCTTCCTTGATTTCCTTCTTCAGTGTTTGTGTAGTTTTCTGCATACAGGTCTTTTACCTTCTTGGTCAGGTTTATTCCTAGGTATTTTATTTTTCTTTTTGCTATAATGAATGGGATTTTTTTCTTGATTTCTGCTTCTGCTGTTTCATTGTTGGTATACAAAAATGCCTTTGATTTCTGGCATTGACTTTGATATTGACTTTGTATCCTGCTATTTGGCCAAATTCATTTATTAGGCCAAGCAGCTTTTTGTTTGAGTCTATAGGATTTTCTATGTACACTATCCTGTCATCTGCAAACAATGATAGTTTTGTTTCCTCCTTTCCAATTTGGATGCCTTTTATTTCCTTTTCTTGTCTGATCGCTGTTGCTAAAACTTCCAATACTATGTTGAATAGAAGTCGTGAAAGTGGGCATCCTTGTCTTGTTCCTGATCGTAGTGGAAAAGATTTTATTTTTTGCCCACTGACTATGATGTTGGCTGTAGGCTTTTCATATATTGCCTTTATTATGTTGAGGAATGCTCCCTCTATTCCCACTTTGCTGAGTGTTTTTATCATAAATGGGTGTTGTACCTTATCAAATGTTTTTTCCACATCTATTGATATGATCATGTGATTTTTGTCTTTGCTTTTGTTTATGTGATGTATTACATTTACTGATTTGCAAATGTTGAACTATCCTTGCATCCCAGGGATATCCCACTTGGTCATGGTGTATGATCTTTTTAATGTATTGTTGGATGCGGTTTGCCAATATTTTGTTGAGGATTTTAGCATCTATGTTCATCAGTGATATTGGCCTGAAGTTTTCTTTCTTTGTTGTGTCTTTATCTGGTTTTGGGATTAGGATGATGCTGGCTTCATAAAAAGAGTTTGGGAGTCTTTCATCATTTTGGATTCTTTGGAATAGTCTGTGAAGGATAGGGGTTCACTCTTCCTTAAATGCTTTGTAGAATTCTCCTGTGAAACCATCTGGTCCAGGGCTTTTGTGTGATGGGAGTTTTTTGATTACTGCCTCAATTTCATCTGCTGTTATTGGTCTGTTCAGGCTTTCTGCTTCCTCTTCATTGAGTTTTGGAAAATTATATTTTTCTAGAAATTTGTCCATTTCACCTAGGTTTTCAAATTTCTTGCCATACAGTTCTTCATTGTAATTTCTTACAATCCTTTGTATTTCTGTGGTGTCAGTTGTAATCTCTCCTCTTTCTTCTGATTGTGTTTATTTGGGTCTTCTCTCTTTTTTTCTTGATGAGCCAGCTTAAAGGCTTGTCGATTTTGTTTATCTTTTCAAAGAATCAGCTCCTGGATTCATTGATCCTTAGAATTGTGCTTTTAGTCTCTATGTCATTTAACTCTGCTCTGATCTTAGTTATTTCCTTCTTTCTACTTCCTCTGGGCTGTTTTTGTTGTTCCTCGAGTTCTCATAGGCATAGTGTTAATGTTGTTTGTTTGAAATGTTCCTATCTTTTTTAGGTAGGTCTGTATCACTATGAACTTCCCTCTGAGGACTGCCTTTGCTGTGTCCCATAAGTTTTGGGTTGTTGTGAGTTCATTTTCATTTGCTACCAGGAACTTTTTTATTCCTTCTCTAATTTCATTCTTGACCCATTCATTGTTTAATAGCATGCTATTGAATCTCCATGAGTTTGAGTGTTTTTGAGTTTTTCCCTTGAGGTTGGTTTCTAGTTTCACTCCCTTGTGGTCAGAGAATATGCTTGATATGATTTCAATGTTCTTAAATTTTGAGGCTTGTTTTGTGTCCTATCATGTGGTTTATCTTTTTAATTATTCTATGTGAATTTCAGAATAATGTGTATTTTGCTTCTTTGGGATGAAAGGCTCTATATATATCAGTTAAGTTCATTTGATCTAGGACATTGTTCAATGCCACAATATCTTTGTTGATATTTTGTTTGGAAGATCTATCCATTTTTGACAGTGGGGTGTAAAAATCCCCTACTATGATGGTGTTGCTGTCAATATCTTTCTTGAAGTCCTCTAAGATTTTCTTTATGTATTTAGGTGCTCCTATGTTGGGTGCATATATATTTACAATGTTTATGTCTTCTTGGTGGATTCTTTCCTTGAGTATTATGAAGTGACCTTCTGGGTCTCTTTTTATGGTCCTTGTTTTGAAGTCTATTTTGTCTGATATGAGTATTGCTACCCCAGCTTTTTTTTTTCTTGTTCATTTGCTTGGAAAATTTGTTTTCAGCCCTTCACTTTGAGTCTGTGTAGGTCTTTTGTCCTGAGGTGGGTCTCTTATAGGCAGCATATGTGTGGGTCATGCTTTCTCATCCATTCAGCTATTTTGTGTCTTTTGATTGGAGCATTTAATCCATTTACAGTTAAGGTTATTATTGATAGGTACTTATTCATTGCCAGTTTTTTTGTATCTGTGTTCCTCTCTCACTGTTTTTCTTCCTGTTCTTAAAGCAGTTTTTTTAGCATATCTTGCAGTGCTGGTTTGGTAGAGGTGTATTCTTTTAGACTTCTTTTATCTGGGAAGCTCCTTATTTGGCCTTCCATTTTAATTGAGAGGCTTGCTGGATAAAATAGTCTTGCTTGCAGGCCTCTGGTTTTCAATACTTGGAATATTTCTTGCCATTCTCTCCTGGCTTGGAGAGTTTCTATTGAGAAGTCAGCTGCTAGTCTTATCAGTGCTCCCTTCTATGTTATTTCCTTTTTTTTTATTTTGCTGCCTTTAAGATTCTCTGTTTGTCTTGGAATTTTGCCATTTTAATTATGATGTGTCTTGAAGTGGGCCTCTTTGGGTTCCACTTGATTGGGACTCTCTGTGTTTCCTGGATTTGTGTGACTTTTTCTCTCATCAAATTAGGGAAGTTTCCAACATTACTTTTTCAAACAGGTTTTCTATGCCTTGCTCTTCTTCTCTCCTTCTGGTATCCCTATTATACATATATCAATATGTTTCATGTTGTCTTACAGCTCCTTTTCCACCTGTCCATTCTTTTTAAGTCTCTTCCGTTTTTTGCTTTGTCTGGATGTTTTCTTCTACCTTGTCCTCCAGCTCAATGATTTGATCTTCTGCTTCACCCAGCCTGCTTTTAATTCCTTCTAGTGTGTTTTTTATTTCTGAGATTTAATTGTTCATTTCTTCCTGGTTTTTGTTTATAGTTTCTATTTTCATTTTCATGCTGATGTAGTTTTCACTCAGTTCCTTGTAGTTGTCTGTGGGTTCCTTGACCATCTTTATAACCATTATTTTGAATTCTATATCTGATAGTTTGCTTACCTCCATTACGTTTAGCTCTTTTAGTAAGGAGTTTTCCATTGCTTCTGACTGCATGTTCTTTTTTTGTCTCCCCATTTTAGGTGCTTCTTTTTGTTTGTTTCTGTGCTTCCTGATGTTTTGCTTTGCTAGCTATCTTTGTAGGGTGAACTTCTATGGTAGGAATTCTATGGGGTTCAGTGGTGTGATCTCTTTGATCTCCTTGTCTGGATGCTCTAGGTTTGCCCTTTCTTCTGTTTGTGTGAGCTTTCTTGTTGTACTTGGGTTTTTACCTTTTGGTGGTTCTTTTGTTGGTGGTTTTTCTCCTCTAGCAGGTATACTGATGTTCCCAGCTCGTACCTATTCTTGTATGTGACCAGTGGCAGCATGTAGGCAAAATGGATTAAGACAGTGAAAGAGTATTTTATGGAATTTAAAGTACCAGCAAGTAAAGAAAAGATAGAAGATTCTTTGGATAAGTATAACATTAACTGTGATACTTCACCCAACTAGCCACTTTTTGTAAAAGGTGAAAGAGAGATAAGACTCTTGTTAGATGGGAGGATGATTATGAGCTGAATCCAGAGAACAGAGTGCTTGTGCAAGGTTAGATGATGAGACCTAGAAAGAATAAAAGATAGAAAGTAGGCATAGTGTGAGATAAAATGGAGTTAATCACAACAATAATAATGCTCAGAATTAAAGTGGAGTGGGCTAAGATCAGGGAGGGATTCTGTGTAGTATGTACAATTGTGTGGAACAACAATTATTTCAATAGTGCTGGAACAACAATAATATGACAGAAAGTACATGGCTTGGATAACCAGAATAGAAAGTACCCAATCAATAGTTGTATGTTATGAGAACATGGGTGAAGTGAAAGAGGGAAAATTAAAATACAGTAGAGAGGAATAAGGAAAACCAGTCAAACAGTGCAATTAAACAGAGAAATAAAATGAAGAAAACTAAACATAAAGAAGAGAAATTAAAAATACTAATAAAATAACAGTGGTAAAAATAATGAAAAAATAATAATACACATAAACAATAAAATGTCAGGTCTATGGGATAGCAAAGTGACATTTGTCTCAGTTTCTCAGTTTTAGAGGTTAGCTTTGTGCTCCCCCTTTTGATCTGTTTCTGGACCCTTCATAACTCTACATCTTATTGTCTCACTTGGGGGGGGGGGAGAGGAACAAAAAAGAAAGAGAAAAATAATAAGCCTCCTGCTGACCTTAAACCTGTTCAGCGAGTTCTGCTGGTTTGCCTAGATGCCACAGGAAGAGTGGGGCTGGGCTTCACTTTTCTCCCTTCCTATGGTTTTGAGAGGATGGGGACCAGGTTTGGGCCGCAATATTCAGTTTCCCAGCCTCCAGCCCAGGTCCTCTATGAGCTGCCAGGCTCTAATCAACCTCTGGGCACGTAGTCTGGGACAAACTCCAACATGCAATTCCACTCCGCCACTCAGCCTCTGGGCATGCGCAGTTCGAATCACCCGCGGAACACACCAGCCACTACTGGAGAGTTCCTTATAAAGCAGCTCCCCATTGTTCTTAACAAGCACACAGCTTTTCATATAGCCCAACTTTCCAACCAGTCTAGAGATTATCCGAGTCAGGATCTGACGCAGCCCAATTCCTCCCTTCTTCAGGTGTCTCCTGGCACCTCAGTTTCTCTGGTGCCAGCATCCACAGTCCCAATGGATGTGTACAGCCTCTGTGGTCTCCTACTTCATCTCTATTCCCCCCAGTGACTTCCAGCATCCAGACCCCTCCTGGTGCTGGGCTGCCCTCCCTGGTCTGGTAGGGGATGGAGCTGGTGATCTAACTCTCCTCCCCTATCTTGTGGCAGGCACCAGTCTGGGGGCCTTAGCAGACTTGGTCCCCACGCAGATCCCAGGGACCTTACTGTCCCAGCTCAATCTCTTCACAGTCTGTTTTTCAATGTCTTCTGCAATTTTTTGCCTCCAAACTTCATATAAGCTGGGATTCAGTTGACTGTTCACTCTGTTCCTCAGAAGATAGCTAGGTATTCCAGCTGGGCACAGAGTTGGGCTCTGCTGCTACCTACCTCACCACCATCTTCTCCTCAGACAAGATGATCATCTTAATTTTCATTTCCATGTACTATCATATATATATACACACATATATAAATATATATACATTATGTATATATAATTCTTTATATATTAATATTATATATAATTTGTCTTCCAAAATAATAAATAAATATATATAATAAATATATATATTTTGTCTTCCAAATGTATATAATATTAGGGAACTTTGTTTCTTTAGCGTTTCATCAGTTTATAGTAGAATTATACATAAACTCGATTATTATTAATGATTTTAGAAAAAAATGAATGATTTTGTTTTGAAATATTAATATTGCCACTTATTTTCCTCAATGATCAAAACATTATTTAATTAATTTGTTTAAAGGTTTACTCAATTACCAATCAACTACTTTTTGAATGCCTTTTGTTCCAAGCCTGGAAGTAAGACCTTGAAATCCCAAGATGAAAAAGATATAGTTACTACCCTCAAGGCACTTAGAGACCAGAGAGGGAAACAAAGAAGAAACAAGATAGTTGAAATTATATCAGACACCTGGAATCGTCATCTACCTTTAGGAACTCCCCTCACCCACAAAAGGCAGTGTCACCCTCCCTTCTCTTAAGCAGGATGCTTGTTTGATACATCAGTAAGCAATTGCCTCAGGAGTATTTTACATTTTTATTGAAGCAATAATTCATCAGACCAATGAGGGAGTTTATATTCCCTCCAGTTAGAGTTTTATTTGGTGCTCAGCAAGACAAGAGCAGTTAGATTGAGTAACTCACCAATGGTAGTATTGGTGAGTTACTCAATCTAAAAAAGAACGAGGTTAAATGAAGTTAAATATATGGACAGAAGTAGATGACTTTGGGTGTTGAACACAAAATGCAATATACGGATGATGTATTATAGAATTGTACACTTGAAACTTTTATAATATTAACCAATGTCACCCCAATAAATTTAATAAAAGGAAGGAAGGAAGGAAGGAAGGAAGGAAGGAAGGAAGGAAGGAAGGAAGGAAGGAAGGAAGGAAGGGAGGGAGGGAAAGAAAAGAAAGAAAGAAAGAAAGAAAGAAAGAAAGAAAGAAAGAAAGAAAGAAAGAAAGAAAGAAAGAAAGAAAGAAAGACAGACAAGCTTTGGAACCTGAACAAGATTTACTC
The DNA here is from genome assembly GCA_004027475.1 of Anoura caudifer. Lineage (NCBI taxonomy): Eukaryota > Metazoa > Chordata > Mammalia > Chiroptera > Phyllostomidae > Anoura > Anoura caudifer. The sequence goes on from PVKU01007422.1 coordinate 21,851, forward strand.
TCCATTGTTCTCAAAGAAAAGTGCTCTGAATAAAAGAGCCCAAACTGAATTGCTCTGTACTGATGGAAAGGGGACTTCTAAACACTCTACTTATTGAGATGATCCAGATTATATAATTTAACTTGGGATACCTAGGAATTATTTCATTTTCAATAAATTCTGTCTTTTCTTCTTCCCTGGTATTCTGTAGTAAGTGGCTCCTATCTGGTTTTCAGTTACTAACTTCCTCATAACCTCACATTCTTTGTTCCTGCTCTTCTGTATTCTTCAGTGGAACCTGGTTTCTGTTGTTCACTATTGAAACATATATTTTAGTAGTGTCACAGTTTATAGCATTCTGATATTGCAGGTTCAGAAACACATCTATTTGCTAAGATGAGGTAAAAGAAAAAACATTGACAGTGACCTTAATAAATGAGAAGTAGAACAAGATAAAACTCAATGAAGAAAATTCCATGTAGTTGATTTACAGACAGAAGCACAAAAATATAGCCACAAGGCGGGGAACAATACTGTGCAACTGTAGAGCTTTGCAACTAATACAGTGGTTTGGGGGAAGGGAATAAGAGAGATGAATTGCTTTCAAACTCCTTATAGTATACTTGAAAAATTTTAAGAGACCAGTGTTCCTTAGTTTTTCCGCATGGACAATGAAAGAAAATTGGCTTAGAATAAAGAATATTTTTATTTGTACACCACAAGGCTTTCTTTACTATCAGAAAGATGAAATACTAAAATGGGCTTCTAAGGGACATTGTAGAATCTTTAGTCCACATATAAAAAAGTATTTATTGCTACATATACATAATTGCCATATAAAAATAAGTATTTGTTATACAAATAAACAAGTATTTATTGAAATCTTTGGGGAATCATCATAAAAAGAACAGAAATTTGATGAGCAGGAAGACTTAGTTTTTTGCCTGCTTTATGAAAGGCAGTTGAATAATCAATCTCTCAGTATCCTCCCTTACTCTAGAATACTTCCAGAAACATGATTCAGGGGAATTCTGGATTCTAGAAAGTTTAGAAGCATATGTTGAATTGATCACATGTTATATACCATTTCTATTTAAAAGAAAAAAAAAGAGGTTCCTGTATTTTACATAGGGCTTTCTCCTAATTTGGAGTTTGACACTCCAAAGTTTGTTGACCTCTGAGAATAGCTGTGGTTTGCAGAAATGGTTCTCATTTTATACCAGCATTACCCTCATTTACCATTGTGACAGCTAACATGTTTTGTCATCAAGTTCAAAATGAAGATTAAGGATACAAGCAACTCACTCCAATTAGCATAACAACCAAACCAAAATGGCTGGTCTTACATAGTTTCTAAAACGTGCTTTATCCCAAAACTTCTTTTTCTCCTATTGCTTCCAAACTGTATCTTAATTATAGCCCTAAAGTACCTTGAATTCTAGAAATGGAAACCCTGTAATTGCACTCCTTGACCCAGAAGCCACAGGGGAGAAGACTTTTGTGGAATGCCAGAGGAAAGACATTCAGCAAAACAAGAGATGACTTACCTAGCAAGGCAGGACTGACATTTGCTCTAATAGCTAAACCCCCATTTCAAGTTCTGGATATGAGCTGCCCAATAGAAATATAATGTAAACTCCATGTATAATTTTTAATTTTCTGGTAGCTACATTTGAAAAATAAAAATACAGTACATTTCAAATTATTATTTTAGAATAGATCCCTAGATAGGTTAAAGAATATGAACATTTTTAAGATTTTTAATTCATGCTGCTAATTTTCTTGACAGAAAAGAAACACTTTGTGCTCCCACTGTCAGTGAACTACAGTCTTGGCAGTAAAAAGTGCTGTCTTTTTAAGTTTTTTTAGAAGTACATTTTATTGATTGTACTATTACAGTTGTCCTAATTTTCCCCCCTTTATCCCTCTCCTCCCTGCACCACCTGCCCCCACCCTCTGGCATTTCCCCTCCTTAGTTCATGTCAATGGGTTATACCTATAAGCTCTTTGGCTTCTACATTTCCTGTACTGTTCTTAACCTCTCCCTGTCTATTTTATACCTACCATTTATGCTACTTACTCCCTGTACTTTTTCTCTCATTCTCCCCCATCCCCACTGATAACCCTCCATGTGATCTCCATTTCTGTGATTCTTTTCCTGTTCTAGTTGTTTGCTTAGTTTTTGTTTTGTTTTTTAGGTTCAGTTGTTGATAGCTGTGAGTTTGTTGTCATTTTATTGTTCATAGTTTTTTACCTTTTTGTTCTTAGAAATGTACTGTATCACAAGTTTAATGAGCCAAAATGCTCATCATTGTACTATTTTTAGCAAAAATTTAAAACTTCCTAAATTTTAAAAATTAACTAAAAAGTTAACTAAATCATGGTTCAGCCATATAATAAAATATTTGCCATCATTAATAGAGAGGATAGGCTAACGAAATAAGGTGCATTTGTTAAAACAGCAAACCATAGTCATTCAAATAGAAATGACATTTATTATATCACTTAACAAGAATTTGCAAGGTCAAGAAAAAGGATTTGTTAAACTCTGGCAAAGACTGCTTGTTTTAATCCATTATTTGTTCTCCTTTTTTTCTCAAAAAGAGAACTCATTTTTAGAAGTCAATACAGCCATTCAGAAACTTAGCATTTTTCCCGGACTCTGTACATACTAGATACAGGTCAATGTGATAAAAACTGAGGTGTCTTATACAACTTCCAAAAAGTTTCATTAAAGGAGGGATGCGGGGAGTACATTTGCCTCTTATACTTTCTCCTTTCTCTTCATTGCAATTCAGAAGTGATCACTGGAAATTAAGCAGCCATCTTGAACTATGAGAAAGAATCCATGCCCCAAGCGGAAGTACAACAAAGAGAAAAGGAATCAGGATCTTTAACACTAAGGAGCAGCACATCTGTTCTGGAACATTTACTTCTATACTTCACTTACTTGAGAGAGAAAGAAACTGTGATTAAGCCACAAAAATATATAAATAAATAAATAATAAAAATAAACAAGTTAAATGGATTTTTAAAACATATTTTTAACCCAACATACAATCAATATGAAAACATTAATGAGATACTTTGTATTCTTTGAAATCTCGTTTATATTTCACACTGACTATCTCAATTGGGACTAGCCATATTCCAAAAGCTTAATAGTCACAGATGGTTGTGCTATCTCTGTGGTGTTTGCTCCAGCCCTTCTCTAATTCTCTAATTCTTTTCTCTTTACCACATAGGAAAATATACTCTGAGAATACACTGGACAGGACTGTCAAGATTTTGCTTAAGTGGTGCTTTCTCAGTTCCACCTGATCACTCTGTAAAACTGCAACTTCTCCCCATTCTAACCTCCTGTCTCCCCCTTATATTATGCTCTTTATTCCTCAGCACCGCAACCTTCTAATGTGCTATATTATTTATTATTATGTTGTTTATTGTCAGTCTTCTGGCCTATAGAACATAAGAGAAGAAGAGGACAGGAATATGTGTCTATTTAGGTCATTAAGGTAACCAAGTAACTGGACATACATAGGTCCTCTAACAATAGCTGATGAATGTCACAGGAATGGGTAGAACTTTAAATCTTGGAATTTTACAGATAAGGACAAACAAGTGGGTCAATGGCAGAGCCAGTCCTAACATCTAAATTTCAGAACCTCTCTTCTGAAGCTTTGTACACCATTCCACATGTAAAAATAAAGAAAGGTAGGGACATAATTCAGATATTAGATATAAAATACAAACTATGGCATTTGTGGTACAAAAATTTGTGCTGGATTATGAATAGCTAGTGGGCACACAGTGTCTTATTTAGCTTTGAATCTTTCCTTCCACCCCTCATAACTGCAAAGAATATTTTAAAGAATGAGTGGTCAGTCATATTTGGTAAGTGGTATAATATGTGGTTTTATTTTATTGGGAAGACAGTGGAAAGAAGTTGCTGTATTCACCACTGATTGTTAGCTTTTCCTCATGGCCTACAGAGTTTGGAATGAGGTTGACATATCTTCTACAACTGATAGCAGCTAGCCTCTGGAGCTGAAACACTAAAATCTAAGAAAAGAGATTTTTCCAGAGGCATATTTCTACCTCATTTCTAATTCTTAAAGATTTGTCAGGGCCACAAGTGTTGCTATTTTGAATCAAATTTCATGTTTATGTTTCTGAGAATCTGGCTTTTCAGACTAAAATCAATGTGGTGATGACAAATAATGAAGCTGACTAAAACAGCAATAAAAACTACCCATTGTATGTACTTGTAGTAAAAGTTAGCTACTGTCATGATGTCATTATGTTCATGGGATTGTTCTGTAGTAAAATGTAAACTTTTTATCGCATGCTTCATCGATTTGCATGACATTATTGCACAAGGGCCACGCTAATCTTCTCTTTTTCGGTCCAATTTTTAGTATCTGTGCTGTCAAAGTGAGCACTATAAACTCTATTTTAATACTGCTCACAACATCTTTAATCCTTTGGATGCCTGAGAGAATGGAAAGAGATAGTTGTTACCTTCCTTAACTGGAGAAGTAAACAGAGACAGAGAAAGACATCTGTTAGTTATACTGCAAATTAACAGCAAGACCACAAATCCAGATCTCTGCCCTCTGAGGACCCCTAAGGAAGACTTTGAATAAGAGTCTAGTAATCTTTGCTATCTCTTTGAACTAAAGGTCATGTCCTCATTTAAAACCAACACTAGCCAGGACCCTGAGAAGTCCTATTTGCATAGGATATCTACAATCAAAAGTGTACAGAAACATACTATTGGCATCCTAGTAGCTTGCTCAGCTTGAACATATGCTATCTTATCCTTTTTTAGAATCATAAAAAACCAGTGCTGGAACTTCGGGTGCAGCTTAAAGTACAAACCTAGAACAATTAGGACCAAAACCCCTATGATGGAATTTGAATGAAGAATTTCAATAACTTTGAAACAAATTGTGGGCATCCCACTTGTTTTTTTTTTTTTTTTTTTTTAATTTAAAGCTTTCTTTAAGGGACTACAGCTATAAAGCTATTAAAATTAAGCCATAATTTGCAGATTAATTTGGCTGAGCATATTAAAAAATCATTTGCTATGGCCGGCTCCAGGCTAAGGGAGACCGTCTTCAGGGGCCAGTGCTGTTCTGTGAACATTTTATTTTCTGGCAGGGTTACACAAGTGTAATCTGAGTTTCCATCAATGGATTCCATCCTGTGTTAATCTGATTCTGAGACAAGCAGTGGTGGCTAAGGAAAGAAAGCACTCTTTTGAGGATCAGAAGAATAGATTTAAATCCAGCTTACTCATTTGCAGTACAACTTGAGGAAAATTGTTCAATTTCTCCAAGCCTTGGATTTCTCATCCAAAACAAACAAACAAACAAACAAAAACAAAAACAAAACAAAGGAAGATAATTTGAATTATAGAGGGGATCACTTTGTAAATTATTTAATTGTTTAACCTTTATGCTGTGTACCTGAAACTAACATAATATTGAATGTCAGAAAATGGGAGAAAATTCTAGATGAAGAGAAGCTGATGAACAGAGACCTGGAGGTGAAGGTAAAAGAAGACCCTGGAATTGACTGGGGAAGAGTAAACATTTTGGAGGTGGGTAGTAAAAGAGGTGTCATGGACAAAATTAGATAAGTAGGGCCGGAATAAGGAGGTGGGCTTAACTCAGTGGGACACTGGCAGCCAAAGTAACATGAGCAAAGGGTGTGTAAAAGACGGGCTGAGGGTGGTGGCAGAATGCATCAAAGAGCAAAGTGCCTGGGATTGGGGAGGCTTCCTGAAGTGAGCTGCAATAACTCGTATGTGAGGTGAGGAGATCTGAAGTAGCATTGCAGTAGAGTAAACAGAGGGAAGAAAATCAGTAGGACTCGGTACTTGGTAAGTCTCTCTCCCTTATATTTGAAGAATGAGTCATGGATGACTACAAGTATTAAGCCTGGGTGATAGCTAAGATGGTGATGTAATACACAGAGAAAGCAGGTGGGAGAGGAGAAGAGAAAGAGTTGCCAAGATGTTGAATTAGAGGGTATGGATGGCAAGGGTAACACTGACTGAGCTTTCTGAGTGGACATGGTAATGTGGATATCCAGATTAAGTATGAAGGTGATAATTGAAGCCATTGGAACAGATGTTCTCCTCTGGTGAACAGAGACAGCATAACTAAGGATTCAGGATGGAACACTGGAGAATTAAATGTGGCAATGTATGTAAAGTACTTAGCACAGTGGATAGTATATAGTAAGAGATTAATAAATGGTAGCTTTTACTATAGTTAAGAACATAAATATTCAAAAATATAAGGAACACGAGGAGCTTTCAGAGGAGAGAGGCATGCATGGTGAACTACATACAGCAGCTCCCTTTTCTCATTAGAGAGTGTAGTCTCCATGGTAAGGGAGTCAGTCCAGGGCTCCCAAGGGTCATCTTCCACAAAACTCCTTGCCAAATACAGAGTAGAACCAATTACTAACAGCTATGTTGGTGGGTTGAGTTTCTGAAAGGTATATTAATAGATCATTCAGGCATTAGCTGGGAGTGATATAAAACACAACTCACAGACCTACTCTTTTTTAAAGCCAGAGTTTGTAAGATACTACCATTATCCTTCTCCTAACCAGTTAAGATCAGCCTTGGGAACACAAAGTAGATTTCCAAGGACAGTGGGTCAAACAGTTTTTTTAGGGATGAAGTCCATGGGCAGTTAGCATCAACTGGAACAGGGATATCCACTTTGTAGTATCCATCCAACTTCCTGGACACTTGACATCAGCTCTATCTACCTGGACCTATGTCTAATCAATCAGCCCTAACATGAGGCCCCTTACACACCATAGTAACCATGGTACCCATATAGGCGGATAATCCTAGAAAAGTATTCATTTGTTTGTTAGCATATGTTGAGCACTTACTCTGATCCAACCACAATGTCACCCACACTAAAAAAATAAAAAATAAAAAAATAGAAGGTTCTAGAAAAAGGAAAAAAGTAAGTCATTGAATAGATAGAAAATTGGAGAGAAAATAATTAGTAAGGACTAAAGTGATAGACTGTTAATAAGATGCCACAAAGAATTTTACTGTTCATCTGTCTTCATAAGCTCTTTCCACTTTATAGCAGAGAAGACAATTAGATGTGTAGGCTATTCGATCTTGATTTCTGTTTTCAAGAAGTAACTAATGGTTCCAAAAAGAAGAGTTTTTCCACTTTTCTTACATTAATCCAACATGAGCACAACTGTATCTCTGTTAACGCTTGGGGGACCAAAAGGGAAGGAGAATATGATTACTGCCAGAACAAGCTCAACAGACAGGAACAGAAAAGAATTTTACTGGCAGAAATTAGAAATTGTTCTTTCTCACTCCACCAACACATAAGTAATCAACACAGAGCTACCTTCTGCTGCCTTTATAAGCTGCATTACAAAATGATGCCTCAATGGATGCAAGTAGAATCTGCTATGCAATAAAACTGTACTGCCCTACCTAGCACACCTGAAACTATTTTTAAAATATTTAATTTTTGCCCATAATATTTTTGACAGAGACCCAATAGTCTAAGTTAATTAGTACTTGAGGCTAAAACATTTGGCCACAGGGCTTTGCAAACCCTCCAGAACAGATTGAAAAGTATTTTCAATTAGAGTTAGTTAAAATGTGTCAGCATATTACAATCAAAAGGAAAATTGGTGCATTGGAATATGATGACTCTTTGCTCCCATGATTGTTTGTTTTGAGTTTTGTATTAAAGTGAAGTTTGCTGTAGAGAGGTGAAGAGAGTTGAAATTAGTGATTGGTTTGAAGTTAAGTACTTAAGATTTTGCATATTTACTTGCAAACCAATGTAAACACTGCATTCTCTAATGACTGCCTATTAGCAATGTACCATTTGTTAAAATGGTACAAAAATTCCATTTGTTTGAAACTAATAAATGGAAATATATTATAAGGGTACTTTTGAAATAGAACAAACCAATTTCCGACTGTGTTCAGCAATGCATTCTTTCAATTAAAGAAGCATGTTCTTACTTTCTTCATTTCTTTCAAATGAAGAAACATAAGAAATGCATGTACAGTATATTACTCAATGCACAATGTTATAGTTTCTGAAATCTTAGACATGCACACAAGTGTTTCATGCATGAGATGTGGAATGCTTCAAAGGGTACTATTAGATATGTGTAATGAGATGTTAAAACGAGACTGTATGCCTTTGGCCAAAGCCCCTAACTTTGAACAACCATCACTCCCACATTCCAAAGTGAGGTGCTGGATCCCCAAGAAGGACTTGCTGTTTTGTAACCATTCATTGACCACCCATTCCTTGCCTTGGAGATTTTTTTTAAAGACAAGAAAAGGATTTCTTATCGAGGTAGTTGTGAAAGTGTGGTGGCATTTTTGTTCTCCATCATGCCTACCTTGCACTGACCTGGAGCTCTGTGTTGCACTTCAAGCCCAGTGGGAGGGGTATCAAGAGAGTTCAGTATGTTTCCAGGTCAACCATTAGAAATCTAAAGGGTTAGAATCTGTCTGAAGTAACTTGAGGGAGCAGAATAGAGCACTTCAACTAGTAGGTAACTACATTGCCTTTGACAACAGAGCTGAGGTGCTTGTTTGCTATGAGTCAGTTGTAGACATCACTGGCCAGAGGCTACTCACTGAGAGCTGGTTAGAATAATTCCCAGAAAAGTTTTCTTTGAGGGACAAGACAAACACCAGCAGAAAGAGGCTCAGGAATATCACTGACTTTACAAGGTCTGAAGAGGTACATAGATGGGTTGTCTGAAACAAAGACAAAGGGCTATGGTTGAGTACCACCAGAGGATCTCCAAGAAGACCACAAAAGCACCACTCCAGAGTTTGTTTGCAACTCTGCCCCAGCCAGAGGAAATTAAGACCACTACAGTGGTGCTAGCCAAACTTTTGCTGCCCCCCTCTCCTGCCTTCCCACACTTCAGTATTAAAGGAGACAGAATAAGCCTAGTGAGTGGGGCAAAAGAAGAGGAAACAGTTCACACCCATCTGAACAGCAAGTTTCCAGCTGAAGCAGGTCCAAGTTGGGGGAAAGAAGAAGTTCAAAATTTTTGAAGTTCAAAAATTTTACTATTACACTGGATAAGACATATTAATTACTGGACTAAGACTGTTTTAGGAAATCAAATAACCAGAGGAGACAAGATTTTATTATCTAATTGTGAGCTATAAACCCTCAGGTCTGCCCAAGATTTCATCTGGGAACAAAGGAAGATCTAACTTCACAGAATACAGGTAGTGAAGGAAAAGTACCAAGTTGTTGTTGTTGTTGTTTTAACTAAGGGTTTCTGACTCTTGTTTAAAAATATTATTTATTTATTTATTTATTTTTTAGAGAGGGGAAGGGAGGGAACAAGAGAGGGAAAGAAATATCAGTGTGTGGTTGCCTCTCACATGCCCCCTACTGGGGACCTGGTCTATAACCCAGGCATGCGCTCTGACTGGAGATCGAACCGGTGACCCTTTGGTTCGCAGGCTGGTGCTCAATCCACTGAGCCACATCAACCAGAGTTGTTTTCTTATTGCAACCTACTCATTCCTATATGTCCACAGCTCCTGCTAAAAATACAGACCCTGGATAGCCATGTTTTGCCCCTTGTGACTTCATTTTAGTCCCAACTCATGGCCATACTTGGTCAGACCAGGGAAGGGTATCTGACCAAAGTCAGCTAAATAACAGTTTAGCCAGAGACCTGTGACATGCCCTTGAGTGAAAAGATAAGTAAGGGCAATCAGTTTCTTTTGCATGACAGTATAAGTAAAAGAAGAGACTGAATATACTTAACCATGGGAGTTGAAGCTCAACATCATTCATTCATTCATTCAACAAATATTTAGTGAGGGCACTACCTTGTTATAATAAAGAAGATGAAACATAAAGCCCCTGTTATCAAGGTGCTAACATTCTAGTGGATAAGCAGGCAAAAAAAAACAGTTAAACAAATAAATAAATTAGATAATGACAGATTATTATTGTTGCCATGAAGGAATAAATAGAATATATGGATAAGGAATAGCCGGAGGGCGGGGGGTGTCCAACTCTAGATAAGTTGGTCTGGGAAGGGCTTGCTGAGGTACAATATCTGAGCTAAGATCTGAAAAATTATATAGATTCAGATTTGTGAAGAGTCAGGAAAAGAGTGTTCCAAGAATAGGGATAAGCAAATGCAAAGACCCTGAGGAAGGAAATTGCTCTGCACATTCCCAGAAATGACAGACAGCCAAGGCAACTAGATCAGAGAAAGCAAGAGAGGTAGATGAGCTCAGAGAGGAAGACAAGAGCCAGACATGCTGAGAGTGGGAGACTACAGTGAGTACAGTGTGACCTAATGAAACAGAGTTTAGGCCACTGTGAACCAGGTGAAATACACCTTTATTTTATTTATTTATTTTTTTAAAGAGAGAATCTTATTTTATTTTATTTCTTTGTTTTTAGAGAGAGGGGAAGGGAGGGAGAAAGGCAGGAAGAGAAACATCAGTGTGTGGTTGCCTCTCTCATGGTCCCCACTGGGGACCTGGCCTGCAACCCAGGCATGTGTCCTGACTGGGAATCAAACCGCACGACCCTTTGTTTCACAGCCCGAGCTCAACCCACTAAGCTACACCAGCCAGGGTGAAATACACCTTTAAAAAAATAACAGAGTCTAAAGAGTAACTCTGAGCTGTCCAGCAAAAATAATAGCTAACAAATATTCAGTTCTTTCATGCCTGTCAATATACTACATTAGAGGTCAGCAAACTTTTTCTAAAAGTTACTAGATAATAAATATTTTAGACTTTTTAGATCATATGGACTTGGTCACAACTATTCACCTCTGCTGTTTTAGTGGAGAAGCAGCCAGAAAATATGTAAATGAATTAGCATGGCTATATATCAATAAAACTTTATGGACACTGAAATTTGAATATCATATAACTTTCATGTGTCAGGAAATATTAATTTGATTTTAAAACTACTTAAAAATGTAAAAACCATCTTTAGTTCATGGGCCTTAAAAAAAATTAGTGGCAGGATTGTTCCTTAAGCCATTGTTTACCAAGCACTACTATAGATGCTTTACTTGTGGTTAACTTATATAAGATAACCTTATAAGATAGGTACTATCAATATAGTCACTTTATAGAAGGGGAAAATGAGACAAAAGTTCTCACCGTTAAAAATTGGCAGAACCAAGATATGTACCGAGCAAATCTGGATCCAGATTACCTGCTGTTAATTTTGCAGTCCTGCCTTATGCTAATAAATAATGCAAATTTAACATATTCAGGAGAAACACTTCTGTAATAGTAGAATAAAAATCCATTCCAGCAAAGGAACACTTGCCAAAAATAGTCAAAATCAACTTTTTCAGAACTCTGGAAATTAACAAATTCTAATGGCATTTTTCACAGAAACAGAAAAAACAACCTAAAATGTGTATGGAACCACAAAAGACTCCAAATAGCCAAAGCAATCTTGAGAAGAAGAAACAAAGTTGGAGGCATCACATTTCCTGATTTCAAACTATATTACAAAGCTATAGTAATTAAAACAAGAATCTTCAAGTCCTCTTCAGGAACACCCTTCCCTCATGGCTCACTCTCTCTCTCTCTCTCAATTCATTCAGATTTATGCTCAAATCTTACCTCCTCAGAACAACCTCTGGTAATTCTATTTAAAATAGCACCATGCTACTGTTTCTCCTCTTTCCCTGATTTACTTGTCTTCATAGAATTTATTGTTACTTGACATTACACTCAGTGATTTTGTCAGTTTGCTGCTGCATTCTTGGTGCCCAGAGCAGTACCCGACACATGGTAAGTAATCAATAAATATTTGGTGAATGAATGAAGAGAAAGCCAACCAGGAGACCAAAAAAGAGAGTAGCAGAGACAACATTATTTAGAGAAGTCATACATCTCTAGGACTGCTTTGACTGCCACCAGACTTCCAGGCTCAGCTACAGTCTAAATATATCTGTAGAATAACCAGTCCACCTCATTTGTCTCTGTTCCTTACAAGGGAAAGAATTTAATTAAATCTGAAATTGGTACCAGGTATGGGGTGTCAAATGATAAACACAAAGTAAGTGTGGCACTCACTGCCTCTGGTCTATCATCAAGGTGAGGAGCAGCTAGTGGCATGCCATCCTCTTAGTATGAGGAGGAAGCATACAGTTGAGGAGGAAAGGCTAGAAAGATAAGCCATGGGCTGGGATACATTGGGCCCCTAAAACACAAATCTTTCAGGAACTTCATGGCCACTGTCTTAGAGCATTTCTGAGGAATGAAAGTAAAGAATAGTGGTTTATTATTGGGTTGATCAAAAAGTTTGTTTGGTTTTTTCCATAAGATGGCTCTAGTAGTGCTTAGTTGTCTTTAATTTCATTCAAAACAGTTTTGATAGATTGTATTGTGACAGCTGTCATATCAGTGTGCATTTTAAAAAATTATCAAAATTGGTGAATTTTTGTGTAGCCATTTTAATATTGAAGATGGAAGAAAATATGCAACATTTTGGCATATTCTGCTTTATTATTTCAACAAAGGTAAAAACACAACTGAAATGCAAAAAAAAAAAAAAAGATTTGTGCAGTGTTGGGAGAAGGGGCTGTGACTGATGGAATGTGTCAAAACTGATTTGTGAAGTTTCGTGCTGGAGATTTCTCACTGGTTGATGCTCCATGAAGTCCACAGTGATCACACTGAGACATTAATTGAGAACAATCAACATTATATATACCACGTAGGAGATAGCTAACATACTCGAAATATCCAAATCGGTAATGTTATTGGTGAAAATGAAAAATATATCTTTTATAGTATGAAAGAAACTATACAATCTTTTTGGTCAACCCAATTCTTTTCAATTTCTTAAGTAAAGAACAGCAGGAAAGGGACAGTCTTTGTTTCCAGGTTGCCCAGCTAATGACAGACAGAGAAAAATGAAGTCATCATCCAGCCTTTTTGTATCTTTCCTGTGTCTTAAAAATCAGCATGGCAGGAAACACCACACCAAGTGCAAAGAAGGAAAAAATAAATTATGCTTCTCCATATTGGAATAACAGGCAGAAGAGTACTGCTCTGCAGGTTCTCTCCTCCTACGAAAATCCCACAGCAGTGTGAGAACTCAGGCAGTGTGATTGGTAACCAAAAGACAAGCTCCCCTCCAAAGAATTGAGACCCGAAGGCTGATAGCTATGGGATTCCCTGCTCCTATCATGTGTATCCTACCATTCACAAGAAGCTGGCCTTGAAGTACAAGCTAGGGGTTTTGGTGGGGGTGGGTAGAGAACAGGCATTACTGCAGATTGGGAGCCTGGAGTGCAAACAGGCAATGAATGAACTGCTCTCAGTTCCCCTGAGAGATACCGCTCTGTTTAAACACCCTGATGGTGTTAATTTAACCTGCTCACAGAGCATAACCTTTGCCCTGTTGCTTTAACAATTGTTGCTCAGAGAATTGAGCAGGCTCCAGGTCCCAGGACTACTTAACATACTAGAAAATGTATCTCAGTTGTCTCTTTTCGTTACTTAAATTCATACGAAGCAATGAAAGTTTACAAGTTACATTACAAAGTTCCAGTCAATTCAGATAGACACCTGTGCTCTCTTCTGTCACATTTAGCAATCATAAATATTCAATGATTTAAATCTTGAAATATCATTGTTTGCTTTTAAAAAGTCATTTTAAGAACTGCAATAAAGCTCATTTCAGTCCATATTTCAAAGAAATTCTTATCTAAGATTTGAAAGTATCTGAATAAATTCATTAGGATTAAGTACGGCTTCAAGTAACAGTGACTTAAACAAGGTAGTTTATTTCTCCATCAGGTAAGTTGTTCTAAGGCTAGTATGAGAATCTACAATCCTCGGGTGTTAATAAGTGGTCCTTCCAGCTCACTGTTTTGACACCCTTATGATAAAGTCCTTGTCCTCCAGGCCCAAGAGACAGCTGGAGTTCAGTCATTGCATCGTTTTTCCATGTAGCATCATGGAGAAAAAAGTGAAGAATGAGAAAAGACACTCACCAGCTGCCTTTTCAAATGGTTTCCTAGAAGGTGCTGCACAGTATTTCTGTTCATGTTACTTTAGTTAGAACTTAATCACCTGGTCATACTCAGCTACAAAGAGACTGGGAAATGTCTATATTCCAGGTGGCGATAAGCCTAGATCAATATTGGGAGTTATATCACTAAGGAAAGAGAAGAATTAATATTGAGGTTAACAACTAGCAATCTATGCCACATTTCAGGATAGAGCTCTAGAAATTCTGTTTCCAGAGCAGCTTAGCCACTGTTGTTGCTAAGGATGAGAAGAGCAACCCATGTCACTGTTAAGATACACTTGGCTACAGGTAGAGAAAAATGGAGATGGAAATTTAAGTTAGAAAGTAGGGATAGATTGCAGGAGGGAAAGGGGTGAGGGTGCAGGTGGAAGAAGGTATAGGGAGGGTAAATAGTAATGGAAAAAATACAACAAAAATGAAAAAAGAAAGTAGGGATAGAGTGCTTTTATTTAAAATATGAATAGAAAATGATGGATTAGGAAATATGAATGAGGGGGTTGAAAGAAGGGCTAGGCTCTTAGGGGACCCCCCCCACTGCCCTCCAGGTAATGGAAGTGGGAGGGTAGCAGGCTTGAGGAGAGTCATGTGAAACCAATGACCGAAAGTAGGGGTCAGCGAATGATAGTCACAGAACCAAATCCAGGTCACTGGTTTGTAAATGAGGTTTTATTAGAACACCCTGCACGCATCATTTACATATTGCCTGTCTGCTTTCCACGCCGTAATGGCAGAGTTGGGTAGGCTTAACAGAGACCACATGGCCTGCAAAGCTGAAAACATTTGCCATTTAGGCCTTTATGGAAAAAGTTTGCTTACCTCTGGTTAAAACACCTGGGTGGAGGGGGTCCAACCTCTGATTGAAGTCTTGTTATGTCCTTAAAGCAATTACACATTAAAAATAACTGATTTATAAATATAATCTACAGGATGCAAGAGCTGCATATTACTGGGGAAGGGGCAATATTGCTTTCCTTAAATAATGTGTTATCAGTTGCCCTCAAGAAATTCCTTTTTCTTATTGTAGTTTGTTGGGTTCTTCCCAGACACTGCATTCTCTTGTTTCCAGGAGACCCATTGCACGGCCATTGGCAATTTAATATGGACCTTAGCTCTGACAGATGGTGGTAATATCCCCAAGTGTCATCCATCACACTTACTTTTGTGGCTGTTGTTATATTGCAAAATGGGGAGATTTAATTTTCTTAAGCTAGTAAGTTTATCTATCCAAATAAGCAAAATATCCATGCACAGAGCATAGGAAAAGAAAATCATCTTTTGAATTCCAGGTCAAATGTCACCTCCTCCAAGAGGTTTTCCATGATCTGCTTGTGAATGGCCAGTACCCAGCATAATGCCTGGTGCTTAACAGATATTCAACAAGTGTTCATTGAGCTGAAATGTGAAAAGGGTAGACCACCAGCCTTCACCACATCTTTTCTCTTTCTTCTCCATTATAAGGCCATCAGATCTGCCTCCTGTCTACATGGTTCTGGCCACTGTATTTTCTCTTCCTTTCCTTTCTCAGTTTATTTGTTCATTTATGGATCTACATAAATTATAAATGTGCAAAAATATGTCTCTCAGACTGAAATTTTCAAAATCTGGATTTTATTCTATCTCTAGAAATTCTCATTCTGTGATACTTTCCTTCTCCAGACATTATTTTCTGTCACCCCCTTCTCAGCTGTAAATTACATTCACCTTTCTGTACTCCACCAAGTGGTGAAGCAGAAAAGAAAGAAAGGGGGTTTTATTTCCCTATTTTCCCCATCTTCCTTCCTCTTGCTTCATTTATCCAAAACACTTGGACCTGTTTGAGCAAGAACTGACTCTGCTAAGAAATGCAGCATCTTCTCTGCCCTGAATTTGAAGCTTTATAATAGAGTAATTGTCTCTTCTTACCCTCACTCTCATCAAACCATGGCCTTAGCTACAAGAGCATATGATTCCTATACTTGAAAAATGAACGTATGAAAACCCAATCATGAAGAAAATGGAAACCCATAAAAATAAATACTCCCATGATGCCCTTTCTAGGGCCATGGAGCGGCTCTGCCTTTGTCAGCATGGAGCCCATGACGAGGGTCAAAGAATGAGCTCCTTTCTGGGTCCAGCCACGTGCCTGCACTCCAGCTTCCTGGGCACCAACCAGATGCAACTGCCAGGCTGAAAGGAAAGAGGAATTGATTTCAGTTTCCAACTTGAGAATGTCCTCACTGCTCTGACCTTCAACGGGGCTGCTTCACTTTCTTGCCAACCCTCAGTCCCTAGCCAGAGATTTTGGGGATTTTTTAAAAGATTTTTGAAAGATTTTATTTATTTATTTTTAGATAGAGGGGAAGGGAGGAAGACAGAGAGGGAGAGAAACATCAGTGGTTGCCTCTCACACACTCTCAACCAGGGACATGGCTCACAAACCAGGCATGTGCCCTGACTGGGACCCCAACCTGTGACCTTTCAGTTTGCAGGACAATGGCCAGCCCACTGAGCCACACCCGTCAGAGCTCAAAGGCTGAGTTTTGCTCTCAGCACTGTTTTGATGCATTTCCCCAGGATTTCTTTGTTCACTTCTCTGTGGCCCTGTGCCCTGGCCCCCTCCAAACCCAGAAGGGCCTCCTTGCCAACCAAGACAACGATGGGGATTAAGAGAGTTGCAGCACTGGCTCTTGACAGGCTGACAGGCACCAGGGAGGACCAGTGGCTGGGAGAGAGCCAGGGTTACCTGACCCATGCATCCTAGCCTAAGAATCCCTCAACCCTTGTAAACAAAGAGAGATTGGTGCTAATATTGAGATGGTTTGACCCATGTTAAGACCTATTTTTGCCTCATTTTTTTCAGTTCTAAGATGAAAGGAACAACAGGAAGATACAAATATTCACACAGAGACAGTGTCAGCACAGTGGCTAGAACTCCTTGGAAGAAAGTAGCTATTGCTTTAGTCTAGAACTATTAAAGTTTTGAGAAACTCATGTAGGAGAACTCAATTTTGGTCAGACTGTCCAACAATAAGATCAAACTAGATGAGGTAACTCTGTAGTTAAGCAATTGTATTCTTCTTTTCAGTGAGTATATCTTATTTTCAGAAGTCAGAATTGCCTTTGCAACACTGATTCTTGTACAGTGCTGCTATTCTGAACCTCCTATTGACCTCCTGTGGCCCAAGACTCTCTCCCTGGGCCACATCCCAGCAAAATGTGGTTGTGTGATTCTCTCCGAAGCAACATTTAGCTTTAACTGGAAGGAAGCGAAATAAAGAGCTTTGGTTTCTTCTGCAGGCTGGGAGTCAGGAATGCAGAGATACGTGATCTTGTTCCAGTTCTACCTCTGCTACTTAGATAAGTTGCTTTGTTTTCTTTTGGCCTCAATTTCTCCCCCCTACAAAATAAGCAGGCTAAATCTTTTTCTAAGATTCCTTGAAGGCTCTACTGCAACAATTCAGTGTTGACTGCACCAAATGCATTGCATTCTGAGGGCAAGAGGAAAAATGATTGGTTCTCACATGCACTGATTGCTGTTTGCAGCACAAAGGGAAACTTTACTGAGGACACTGCCATATACTCTCAGACATGGGGGAAGGGGAGTTATAAACAAAGAAAGCTGTGCTCCAGAGTCCTGGGCATCAATACCTCTTGAGAATCCATTGAGTGGACTCACATTCCTCTGCTGACATCTACAAAGGCAGCAAGAATCGTCTTTGAGCATCATCCCTGCCCTCCACCATCCATCTAGTTTACTACACATGGAGTGAGCACTTCTGTGAGTCAGACACTATTAGAAATACACAAATTAATCAGGTAAGATCCTTTCCAAATCAAGCTCACAGTATTTGGTAGGACCAAGAACCAGGAAGGTAAAAACCCAAGGATCCTGATTGAAAAGTCATCTGACTATTTACCTGCTCAGGAAAGGCAGTAAGTAGAGAGGTTCAGAAGATCTTTGACATCAGACACACCTGAAATCAAATTTGGTCAAGTTAATCTCATCAGTTTTCTCATTTTCAAAATGACTCAATAATGGAAACTCGCAAAGGATTAGTGAGACAATGCATGTGAAAGTTAAGTTTCTTGCCAAAAATAGTTTTTGAGGGATTTTTGAGGTGGTCCCTTTCCTTATGAAATTTTCAGTGTGCTATAAACATTAATTAGATATTACACAAATAAATATATAGGTTTGAATACTGATAAGCGCCATGTGTCATTTGGGTCCTCCAGGAAGCACATGCAAAGACAGAATTAGAAGCATTAGAAATGCATTGGGGTTAATGCTGAGAAATGTTAAGGGCAGAGGAAGCAGACTTGGGCAGGAAGAGCCTCCGTCTGCAATGCAGATCTGCCAAAGGCTCAGCCAGTTCAAGAGGAACTTAAGGAACAAAGACTGCCCATTAGAGAGATCTGGCATTGAACAGAATTAACCGTGCACTAGGACCACCCACTATGTCTGGCCGTTACATGGTGGTGTCCTGGAGGTGGCCTTGGTTAGAAAGCTGAGGCAGGTCCTGAAAGCACCAAAAGATGGATAGCAAATTCCTGAAAGGTGATTTACTTGATGTACCTCCATGGCAGTCGGTGCTAATGTAGAGGTTAATGCAGAACCTAACCTAGGCTTTCCTGACAAAGTGTCATTTAAATGGAGATGTAGAGGCCAAGGCAGGGTCAACCAGATCAAGAGGTGCAATCAGGAGCTGTTTAGAATAAGAAAGAGCATCTGTGAAGAACTGAGGCAGGAGAGGGCAGGACTTGGGTTAAGGGACCAAAACTAGAACAAAAGTTGAAGCTGAAGAGGCTGGAGCCAGATCTGGCAGCACCTAGTAAGTCATGTAAACGACTTTGGTCTTTTCATTAGAGCAAAGAGAAGCTAGCAAAGGATTTTAAGAAGCATGGAGGAGTCAGGAATATAACCAGATTTGCCTTTTTAAAAAAATTACTGTGGCTGCTATGTTGAGGATAAGATTAACAGAAGAACAAATACAGTGAAACCATTTAGAAAGTTCTTAGCCTATACCTTATACATAGTAAGCCCTCCAAAAATAAGACCAATTATCATTATTTTAAATAATTATAAACCTAAGTTACATAATCTTACTCTTGTGCCCTGCATTAAATCTAGGCACTTTTGCATTTGTTTCAAATTCTCTACCAATTACCTATAGCCTAGCCTTCATTCATCACAAATTATACTGTAATAACTTCACATTTCATTGTTATGTTTCAGAAATTCTGCTTCATTATAAAAATCTTACTATTTCCAGAACATAACTTACACATTTCTGTTCCAAACTAGAGTTTACTCCCATCTGAATGCCCTTCTCCACTCTCTGCAAAAAATTATCTCCTTCTCTGCCCACACTCTGCTGAAGTTTTCCCAGCCCACTCCACTGAGCCTGCATCCCCTCCCTCCCATCATCCTTCTGGTACTAACAGCTCTGTGAGGCTATGGTGCATATTGCCATGTGTTCTTTTAATGTTATTTTCCCCTTTTGAACTCCTAGAAATTAAGAGCTGGAGGAGGTAATAGGAATTCAGAAAATAAAAATTTAGAGGAATAGCTTATTTTTCCAAGAAGCTTATCATTAAACAAAGGAAGAAGAGAATAGCTAGAAATAGTGAATGTATGTTGCTTAGAATGGAAAATAGGAAAAAAATGGAAAATAAAAAGCTGTTAGAAAAAAAAACAAATGTGACATGCTGGTTAAAAAATAGTTAATAGCCCTGGCTGGTGTGGCTCAGTGGATTGAGCCCTGGCCTGTGAACCAAAGGGTTGCCAGTTCAATTCCCAGTCAGGGTACATGCATGTGTTATGGGCCAGGCCCCTAGTTGGGGGTGTGTGAGAGACAACCACATGTTAATATTTCTCTCCCTATTTTTCTCCCTGCCTTCTACTCTGTCTAAAAATAAATAAATAAAATATTTTCTAAAAAAGCTAATAATAATAGGAACTAAAATGTATTTCGAACTTACCTTGCATCAGTCACTATTTGAAGAACTTCACATGTCTAATCTAAGAACTTCATGAATATTCTCTCATTTAATTCTCACAACACCTCTATGAAGCATGGTTCTTTTCCCTGTTTTGCAGTGATGAGTATCACCCAGTCCCCTGACCTCTAAGGAGAAAGACATTTTTCTTTGGCAGCTAAGTATTGTTCCTTGTTGACCATGTGGTGAGGAGGGGAGAGGGTCACTGGAAAAGGTGATGGAAGACAAATGGCTTCAGGAGAAGTCAACTCTCTGAGAAAAAGACCAGGTAGTGGGATGTAGAAGGAGGAGATGGAGGTAAGAAGGAAGAGGGATCTGGAAAGGAGAAAATTTCACAAAATATTTTTTGGAAGTTTTGAGTATCCGTTTTCTACCTCCTTAGGAAACTCTAGTGAAGATGTATTGTACATTGCCCTTCAGAATTTTCTGCCTCGGGTTTTCTTTAGTCTCCGTCTCCAACATTGTGCTGAGTCTGGCCATGAGGAGAGCTAGATAGCCCAGAGGAAAGGTCTCCAAGAACTCTGGAGGGATGTGAATGACAGAAATTAACTTTAGACCAAGAGGCACCTCTTTCTCTGGATCTGTAGCAAGGATGGGAAGGGTTTTCTCTGTGTCACAGTGGAGGGAGATTTTGAAAGAACAGTTTAATGGAATGATGTCAATGCCCTATGCTGAAAATGAAAGCAGAGATTGAGAGCAGAAGCCTGGGAACCCCTGAGTTAATCTAAGCGATTGATTCTGAAGGTTCAGGCTTAGGGAGACCAAAGAGTGGAAGCTGCAACAACGAAGCCACAAAGAAGGTGAAAAGGCTGAATTTCCACCAAATCAGGGCTAAATTTACACTGTTCTTCTTCCCTTCTTTAACATTCTGCTCATTGACTTCCCCAGCAACCTAGGCAACAGGATTTACTTCTTATTTTCAAGTTGCTGGTGTCAGGAAGAATAGCAAAAGCTTTGCTCAACGAAGAGCTATTATAAAGAAATAATTGTAATTAGTGTGATAGTGCAGGGAGAGAAGCTCCATTTCTTCTGTAGAATTCAGGGCTTTATTTGCATTTGAAAAACAATCTCATTAGAGCAGTATATTAGATTACAAGGTATTTTCAAGAAAAAAATTTCAGGAGAACCATAGCAATCTCTTGCATGTGTGCACACAGAAATATATGCACACTCTTAATTTTCCAATTAAAAGCACATAATACATTTTCAATTAAAAAGCATTCAGAAAGTAAAATAAACTGACCATTAAAGTTAGCGGATAAGACTTGTGGAGGTTTAAAGAGAAAAGGACTGGGAGTTTGCTGAAACAGACATAAGGGAAAGCTATATGGAAAGGTTAGAGAACTGTGGGATTAATTCTATTTAAAAATAATTGAGTTAAAATCTTTCTAGGGGAATTAGTCCATTTCATTGACTTAGGTAGTTATAAAAGTAATTCCTTTTTTTTTTCCTCAGGAATTTTAATTGGGTGGCTGCAACCAGATGCACATGGGGATCTCCTCCTGATGCTAGAATTGCAATCGGCACATTTAATTCATCAGTGGGGTATATGAAATCCCCCAACCCATAGAGCTTCCATGCACCTAAAATCACACCCGAATGGCTTCATATTTTCCATGCTCTTCCTCCAAGTCTTTTACTCTTGACTAAAGCTCTTCACATGTTAGGCTACTTTCATTCCTCCTTACCCTTACCTCTTTTATTCATATTTCAGTTTTCTCTCTGGGTTCAACAATCACAGACAATAAAACTGTTTAGGATTGCAGAGAATTCCAATGATCAGTTTGTTTCCATTCTCTCATCTTATAGGTAAGAAAACCAGGACAAAGTAGGTTAATTTTCCTGGGATCCTCCAGATGGTTAAAGGCAGGAGTGGTGAAAGATCTAGAACCCAGGCCCCCTTCCCACAGGCCACCTAGTTTGCTACCCACTCTTCAGCAACTTTCCCAGGGCAGCTGTCTTCTAATTTTTCCTCCTGGGGCCTTTGCCAGCTCACTATGGCTCACCCTGCGGCATGGAACTCAATATGACACACACACAATATGCTTATACAGGAGCAGCCTCATATGCCTGGTTTGTTTCCTAAACACATTTTGTGGCCTTTTGGCCTACTTTGCACATCAGGCATGTGCCTTACTTTAAGTAGGCTGGCACAAACGCCTTCCCTTTGAAAACAGGAAAATAGAGAATCCTCTATTTTTAAAAGAAATTTTAAAATAAAACAAATGCAAAATAGAAAACTAGAAAAGTCATGATCTCATCACTTTACCCACCACTATAATCACAGGATGTACTTCCTCCAGGCTGTTCTCCTAGGCATCCCTTTTAATATCATACTTATCTGCCCTAACCTGACTCAGCTCAAACCAAGTGATGGAATAAGTTGGCTATAAAACCATCTTGCTCTTCCTCAGAATCAGTAAAAACACATCCAGGGAACACCAATATATCTAGAACCTCACCCAGCACATAACTGGGAGTTGCAAATTATTTTTTTGTCATTCTGTGGTTGGGGGGGGTGGGGCAGAGACTGCTACTTGCTCACTGTATTTTGCCAAGTATAATGCACACCCATGTTTTTGGCCCAAACTTCCTGGAAAAAATTCTTAGGTTTTAATTAAATTTTTTAAAATTTATATTTAGATACTTGTTTCTTATATTATAAAGGAATTTTATCATTTATTTTTGAACATATTATGGTACAAGAAATTTTATGTAACAAATAATTACAGAACACAAGAACAGATACCAGATATTTCAGGTCCTACTCATGTATAATGTGCATCCTTATATTTCTCTCAAAAATTTAAACAAAAAATGCACATTGTACATGGCAAAATATGGTATTTAATATCTATAATTCCCTCTTATTTTATTAAGAGAACTCCTTTTACTTAAGGGAACTTAATGTGAAGCTTAAAAACTGTTTATTTGCCACCTCTCTTTCAGTTAGGATTGGTCATGTGAAACAGATTTGGTGAAAAATGTAAGCAGAAATCACAGGGTGCCATATTGCAGGGAATCCTCTTTAAAGGGGACTGGCTCCCTCAGTATGTTTGCTCTCCCTTGTCCTCCTTCCTGTGTGGTAGATGTGATGGCTGGAGCTGCAGAAACCCACGGTGACCAGGAGGTTATCTTGAAGATGGAAATTGCAGGTTAGGATGCTGGCATCTGCAAGAAAAAAATGTCTACATTGATGACATTTTGATGCTGCTACACCAACTCTGGACTACAGTTTCTTCACTTTATGGTTTTGAAATAAGAATATGTTTAAGCCACACTTTTATTAGAATTTATTTTACTGGAAGTTAAAAACTACTGATATAGGACCCAACCAACGCTGAAATATTTTCAGAGAATGCCCTCTTTGGATCTGCTGATGGTTCCTCTGTGTCTGGATCTCTTAGTTACTTGGGATTTCCCAGGCCTCTCCATGCACCCCTCCCTCCCTCATTGGTGCCCTGGCAAGGCCAGAGCTTCACCCCTTGGACTCTTTGGATTTTACTTCCTAGACTGCCAGGGCTTGGCCC
The DNA here is from genome assembly GCA_004027475.1 of Anoura caudifer. Lineage (NCBI taxonomy): Eukaryota > Metazoa > Chordata > Mammalia > Chiroptera > Phyllostomidae > Anoura > Anoura caudifer. The sequence goes on from PVKU01007422.1 coordinate 45,423, forward strand.
CTTTCCTCTTACCTTTGTTTTTTATCCAGCTGCATCCCCTGAAAGGGCCTGGCTCTGCCTGGCAACCTGCTGTTCCTTCTAAGCCCCACCTCTCACTCCCATCTCCTCCTCACTTTAGTTTGTGCACCTGCTAGGGGTTGTCCTGGCCAACTTTCTAATGACTGCTTAACGAAAGATTTGCATGTAATATTTCTTTGTAGAATATCTACATGTAATATTTCTCCACTAAGATGTGCTCCATTTTTATCTTAAATTTCAGGATTTGTTTCCCCTTCCTAACAGACTTTATCAAACTGAGTAAGTAGTTCCCCATTGTACCAGCAAGGGGTCATCATGGCTGACTAGACACAGCTGAAAATCCATATCCATAGGTGGTTAATGAAGGTTTTGGTTGCATGATTTTTCCCCCAAAGGTTAGCCATAGACATAGAGAGTCCCTTATTCCATTTTATTATTTTTACCCATTAATCTTTCTCATTGAGTTGTGATTCCGGCAACACACAGGACCTGCAATCTTGAGATCCAGGTTTACTTAATGGATAAGTGATAATTTTCAAACCAATCTAATATATCCAACTAGTGGATATGAATAAGCAAAGAAAAGTAAATGTTAAATAGAAACATTGGTGCCTGGATTTTAGTGATAAGTAACATCCTTCCCTAAACTGTCACTGAGCAACATTACCTTGTGATTATAAATTAGTTTGGTCAAGTATTTTGTCCTTGGATCCTGGCACGATCTTTAATTCAGGCCCTCAGGGAAACAATCTTCCTGGTCACATTCCCTACTACTAAAGCATTCACAGGACTATTGACTAATTTGATTTAAGCTGGCTCAGCCCAACTTGGATGGGAAAACATGGAAGAGACCACCTTGCCTACCCCTGAAAAGAGTGTGTCAGAGAGAATGACTTGGAGGGGATGGAGGGCTAGATAAACTGCTCTCTACGCTAGTGCCTCTGGCTCAGCTCTCAGAGATTCTATGTCACTGGCAACAGATTGGGAGCTGGTGTGAAAGATGTCACAAAGGTAGCCTGTTTTGATTGAGACGGTTCTAATTCCAACATCCAGGGCCCTCAGTGGCTTCCTACTCTGTCTTTAACAGGGACTGCTAGAAAATCTAAGTCAGAGATTAAATCATTTCTCCTCTTGGGATTCTGATTCACCTTTCTGTATCATGCAGAGCAATTCTGCACATACATACGTACATCCCAGTTTTTGCCTCCATATTTTATTCCAACCACCCATCATGGCTTGCAAACAGGCCATTACGGCTACCAGGAGTTCCTCTCAGAATCAGAAACAACAGCAAAACATTACTTTTTCTTACACACAAGTAAAAGACAAAATGAAATAGCGTAACATCAGTTCAGGTGGTGGAACTATTGGTGCTTTCTTGTTTCTACTTTCACTTTCAGTTTTCCCACATTTCCTTTGATTATGATACATATTAATGAATGCTAACACTTCCTGAGCACTGATGCTGGGCCGAGCACCCTACTTAAGCACATTACATATTTTATCTCACTTAATCTATAAATCTATGCATTTGCATATAAGAAAACTAAAAAATGAAGCAACTTATCAGTGGGTAGCCTGCATCTGAGTCTAGGTTTATCTGACAATAAAGTCAGTCCTCTTAGCTACTACACTGTTATTTTTATAACGGAGAAAGTATACATGCTTTAAAAATATTATAAGATGTAGAAAATCAAAACTTTAGTCATGGATCTATCTTGAAGAATTGCAGTCAGCATTCTAAAAATGAGAGGGTATGTGGTATCGTGGTGTATACAGCATGACAGGTAAAGAGCCTGGATCCTGGAGGCAGGACTCATGGGCTCGACTCCCCAGCCCAGACTCCCGTCTTGTGAGCGCTGTGACCCAGGGCAAATTACAAATCTTCTCTTTTTTATATTCCCAGCACCTACCACAGGGTTATTGTGAAGATTAAATAGATTATGAAAATGCTTAAATAGTGCCTGACATATAGTAAGCACATGAAAGTATTTGTTGTTGTGTTGTTGCTGTTGTTATTTTAGTCCAAGAGAATTTGAAGCCTGTTTTGTATTTTCCCGAAAAAGCAATTTGAGCTATAATGCTCCTAAGCTCCTGGACCAAGGATTTCAAGAATGAGACTGCTTGCCTTTCTTAATGGAATAGCTGTGAGGTAAGAGGTGACTGGGGCCTGGTCATCAATCTCTTTCAGGGCTGCACGAATGTACTTTGCTGGGAAAGTTTTCCATTATTTTAGCTGCACAGGCAAGTCTTAGAGCAAAACATTCCATCTACCTTCTTTCCTTTGTTCAATAAATGTAATTATTATTAAAATCATTATATTATCAAAGTTCTGTGTCTAGGAATGACCACATGTAAGTCAAAGAAATAAAAGTACAATATATGGAATAATAAAAATACTGCTGCAGCAGAAACAATTGCTGAACCTATGCTCAAAAAGCAAAGTGAATCTTTCTGTTCCTATGCAAACGGATGAGTACAAGAGCTTGAGTTTCACTGTGGAAAGAATTCCTAAGGGGCTCAGGTTTTCCAAAGCGATGGTCCCTGCTCAGAAAGTCACAGGCTTTGAACCCTTAGGCACAGTCCTCAGGCCTGCATGACTCCCAAGTCTAGGCCTAAGGCAAAAATAGGAAACAACAGGTGAAATCAGAGAGATGAATTCAACTGTGGAAAAGCAGAGACAGTGGTAGCTCCTTTGTCCAGAGAGCAAAAATGAAACAAGTAATGCTTCCCCGCTTTGCACCTCATCCCTGCCCACTGTAAAGTTCTTCTCCAAGGCAGACTTAGCCATAGTACTTTCTAGAATCTGGGATCTCATTCTGTCTAGGACAATGGCTCAGCTGTTGAACAGCTCTTATGCTGAACTGAATTCAGCCTTCTTAACTTTTATTCCTTGGTCTAGCTCTACATCTTGACAGGGAAGAACGAAGTTATTCGGCCTGTCACATGAGAGCATTGGGAATGTTTACAGACAACTGTATTGTGTTCCTTTGGCTGGCTACTTTTCTTCTCCAGGCTAAAAGTGATTATTTATATCAATTAACTCTGATTTCCTGACTCTCACTATCTTGTATACCTTGCTCTAGTTGGTCAATATCCCCCAAGAATTGTGGTACCTACCACGGAACCCAGTACTTCAGTGTGGTCTGACCACAGCGCACTGAAGGCCAGGGCTGCCACTAGTCTCCCCCACTTCCCTTCGTGCAGTCAAACACTGGGTAGTTTTCGGTTGTGTGGTTTGTTTGTTTTTTTTTTTCAGTAGACACATCATAGTTTTGGCAAATATTCAACCTCCAATTCTTTCATATGAACAAACTCTGTCCAGGTAACTCCTCAATCCTGAAGAGCTGGTTTTCTTTTTTATCCTAAATATAGTAATCTGCAATTATTTCTGATAACGTTTCATCTTGTTGAGTTAGACGAGACACTCCAGACTGTCCAAACAATTTTGAATTTTGGTTTAGTTCTGTAGCTATATTTTCCAGCTTTGTGCCACCTGTAGGTTTAGTAAAAATAAAATGCCATTTAACCTGTTTGTGCATGGCAAAAGTGCAGGCTTGGGGACACAACACAGAATGACTTCTAAATTAGTTTGAGCAATTTATTGACAACTTTTTTTCAATTCTCTCCAACCCACCTGAACAACACATAATATAAAGCACACAAAGAAGAAAAAGAGGACTTTTGATGTGGGTAGTGAGCAAGGAAGAAAACAGAAAAAAGTGTGTGGTGACCCTACCTGCACCTTCCTCCTTATTCTCCTATCCCTGGTCCCAGGATTGGACGCTCTGTGGTCTGATCCCTTGGGGCTAGACGAGGCTAATGATGTGTTTATAATTCCTCCCAGACTGTGGCTTAGCCTAGCCACCCTGTCCAGGAAGATCCCAGGCAATAGATCACATCAAGGCATCATTTGAACGTGATGGATGTCAAATACGGCAGCTGCAGTCTGTACAAGACTCGGCCCTTTGATAGTCCTCTGTCTTCCTCTTCCTCCCTTTTCCCTTCACCTTCTTGGGATCAGTACCAGACAGAAAAAAGAGTTTTCCCTCATGGATTTATTTCCCCCTGTTTAGATCTAGTCGGGGGAATTGGGGCCTTTTAGAAGCTTAATGTTGGGAAAGCAAATCAAGCTAATAAAACCAAGGGAAATAAACTTTTTTTTTGCCAGGGCCTGCTGACCAGTATAATGTTTCCTCTGATACAGTTGTAATGAAAAAATACTCTCTGAGCCTGAACATGCTCGGTCTGACTTTTACAGCTGCCATCCCAAAGGGAGATAATATAATCATAGTCTCTAGGAAATCCTCTTACACGTGCTGATATGGGTTCCTTTTTCCTCATATTCCAAGGTCAGGTAATCTCAAATGGAACTTGAAGAAATGTCTTACACAGTTATCTGAGTGGGAGGCATAAAGCAAGACAGTAAAAGATAGGACCATATTCAGCTGACAGCCCTAGAATCAGGCCTGGATTTCAGCAGGGGCTTCTCTACCTAACAGCCATGGGATTGTGACCAAATTACTTATTTCTTTGTTCCTTAGAGATGGATAAGTAAAAATTGGTTTGATGTGATAAAAATGAATCAAAAGTTTGTAAACTAATTAGCACAGTCCCTAGCATCTATAAAGTGCTCAATAAATATCAGTAAATATTAGTTATTTTAAAATAAACTTATGTATCTTTTATATATATTCAGCTTTCTTTTTTCTAGTATTCATTTGCCATGCTTTGATCTAAAACAATGAAGAAACATGGTAACAGTTGTCACCAGGATTTCAGAATCTTACTGTGTTAGAGATCCAGTCTAATCTAGAAATCTAAATTAGATTATTTTTGCAGATGAAGAAATTGAGGCCCAGGGAAGAAAATAGAGCTTTCCAAGACACACAGTGAGTAAATGACAGGGCCAGGACTATAAACTAGGTGTCCTGGCTCCCAATTCTGTCCACAATTAGAGCCTTTATTTTTCCCAGAAAGGAACCAGAATTAGCTGTATAACCAAATGCATGTTGAAATGCCAGTATATTTTATATGTAGGAAAGCAACAGTTCTCATTGTACAATATTTGAAAGAGATATATATGTGTGTATGTATATATATATATCTTTATATATGTATATATGTATACTACATACACACATATATAGTATAATTCTGTATAGAAAAACTTAAATATCATGTGTAAATACATATGTATATCACAATCTTATGCTCAAAACACCCACTTCCAGACCCTGTTTACTAAGCAGCAAGGGATCATGGAAAGAACATAGAACTTGGAACTAAGTGGGCTTGGATTCAAATTCCGATTCTACCACTTATGCTTGCAAGTAACTTCAGCAAGGTAACCACTTCTTTATCTGGAAAATGGGGTTATTAACCCCTATCAGTAGTTTTTGTGATGCATCAGGCATATCAACTTTGAAAGCACAATGCCTAGTATATTGAGATGCCCATCACTCCTTAGCCTCCCTCCTTAGAGGATTCTCACTTGATTCCCCTGATTTTGGCACTCTGCTGGAAGTAGGCCATTGCCAGATGCTAGTGAGATGGGAACCCTGTTTGAGAGGAAACACGTGTTTTCTTTGCCATGAGTGAAATGGGGACATGTAGTTTCTATCAAAGCCAGTGGTGAGTATAAGGCTGTTTCCTAGAGGACATCAGCTCAGGAACTACGCCAAGACCTGGGGTTACTTACCACAGGGAAATCGGCTCTAGACCATTCAATGTCAGGCCTTAGTTTTATCGGTTGGCCTTAAAGCACCAGGATTATGTGTCCTGATCCTCAAAGTCTATTAGAACCTAAAAGAAGCTTTTGCTTTTGGCAATTGAAGTGTTGATTGCCACAACCTTCTCTAGTTAAACTTCCTTATGAATTAGGTATTTATAAATATTTACAGAAAGAAAGTGGGAAGGAAGGAAGAAAAAGAGGGAGGAAGAGAGGGAGGGAGGGAGGGAAAGAGGAGAGAAGGGAGGAAGGAAGAGAAGAAAGTTGATTTAATGATGCAACAGTGACTGGCCCTTAAGAACTAGGAAATAACATTTTGTTCTGAGAGTTAATGTGTACAATCAATCCATAATGGATAAAATCAGAATATGCAAAGTCATCTTAAAGCAACAGTATAATTCTGAGCCAAATAAAACTTTTATGTCAGTGGTTCCCTAATCTGGCTAATGACAGGAGTCACTTGTGCTCCCTGTAAACATTTACATTCCTAAACCCTTCCACAAACCCAATATTTTAGTTTTTAGTAGAGCTAAAAAAAAATCTGTATTTTTTAATAAATCCCCCAGGTGCTTTTGTGGCAGCAGACTGACTTTGGGAACCAGTCACACCACAAGAAGTCTGAAGAGAATTAACACATATAAAGAGTAATGTGTAGGTCAGCAGAAGGTTGGTCAGCCAAGGGAATTTGGGCCAAGGGGTACCTTTGGCACATTCTGGCTCATGCAAACAGGCTTCTGGAATTGGGTTCCCTGCCAGGGTGCCAGAAACATCTAGACCATCTGGAGAACAGATTCCTGTTGAGAAGATAGCGGAGCCGGTGAGCAGAGTCTGATGTTACTAAATATTTGAATTGTCTTAACACAAAGTCCTAGTCAAAGTCCCTTGCTCACTGAGTGACCTTCTGATAATCTCTCTTCCATCACAACTGGCCTATACAGAGAAAAGGGGCAAATCAGGTCAAACATTTCCCACTGTAAATTAATCAGCTGGCATTCTGGTTATATATCAGTCTCTTGTGAGTTAGTATGAGTCAGCATCCCTGAGTCTGATCAACTCAGAGGCTCTGCCAAGATTAAGTTTCTGAGGCTGCAAAGCTGAGGGCCTGACCCTGGACTCCAGTGAGTTCATCAAAGTAAGTGTCCCACTCAGTCCTAGGATGCCAGCCATTTAGCCTCTCCTGGGGGAGGGAGGTGAGAAGGAGCCCCCTTCTGAGGGAAACTCACTGTGGAGGACTTCCCTGATACTGGGTATGTGAACTTGAAAGAAGGAGTTAGGAACTTACAAGAACAGTCACTTACAATGCTTTTTCTGTTCTCAAAGGGCTTTCATATATATTAGCTCAGCTGACAATTGCACCAACCTGAGAGGTAAATCAGATGTATAGTATTACTATTATTCTTATTTCAGAGATGAGGAATCTGAGCTTCCCTCATATTCAAAATGGCACAGCTAGAACTAGCATCCAGGTCTTCTGACTTTTATACTCTTCCCAGTTACCTCTCATTTAATAAAGAAAATACCCAAAATAAAACCCTAAAGGAGCAATAGCAGTACCTGGGTGGGATCGAGCAGGACTGTGTTGGCATGTGTATGGGGAGTTGGGTTAAGGTTGCACACGGAGAGGCAAGTTGACAGCACAGTAGAAGAGAAATCATACCAGTGTGATAATAAGAAAGCACATCAAACTTTCTTCTTAACCAGGAGAACTGAGGCATGATTCAGTTTAACAGATTATTTATTGAGCACCTATTGTGTGCAAGGCCTTGTGTGCTAACTGCTACCAGGAGGAGTAGAGCACAGGAAAGAACATTTTTCAACATGTGTTTTGGTGTAGTGAAGAGTAACTCTTCAAAAACATTTTTCCTTCTTTAATGGCAGTATCAAAGAGTACAGTCCACGTGGACCCAGGATATTTACAGAGGTGGGGAGAGGGAGATGTGGTAGTTGAGAAGGTAGTTGACTGTGACTAGGACTCTGGCAGCCAAGACAATCTGGAAATGAGGGCTTGGTGACATCTCATCAGGGATGGCTGTTTGTGCAAAATCCTTGGGGGGGCGGGGAATGGATGCAGCTTCCTCAATACTTTCCATCATTGTATTTCATCTTAGGTCTTTAAGTCCTTGGTGACTTCACCAATGACAGTTCCCAAAATAAATCCTGTTCTTTTTAAGTGCTTTTAACAATTGTGTGAGAACAAAATCTAGATTCCAGAGGTACAGTGATGATGAAAGGAGCAATCCCCAGGCTCTTCTTTCTCCTGCTCCCACAAACGCTTCAGCAGGATCCACAGCTGGGACAAGGAGCCCCAGACAGACCTCTGATAATTAGCCCACAGACATTGCCCTGTGGCTTGCTTCGGCACTCATGTTTTCCTAATGGCTTGATGCTGTTTTCTCTTATAAATCTGTGCATTCTGTTGTGAGCACTCTGGAGTGGCAAAGGGAGAGTGCTGCCTGTTCCCCACCGGATCAGTTCATGTCTGGCTGGATCAGCCTCCCACCTTTCTCGCTGACTCATCAGGCTCAGTCTATTCAGACAGATGGGGCTTCTATTTAGGTATTTTAATAGCATGTAGTTAAGATACCCTATTGAGAATCTGATCTGACAGAGGTATGATGAAGTGTTGATATGCTGAGAAACCAGGCTCAGTAGGCGAATAACTTCTTCCCAAACCAGATAATCTGAATCAATTCAAACAAGTATTAACTAAGGGCCTATTGTGTGCCACGAATTGAGTTGAGAGCCAGAAAAGTTCAATGCTTGGCAGAAAAGCCCTTACAAGCCCTCTGGGGAGAAAACGTGCATGGAAGGATGTCTTTGTAATTTTATAAACATCTTTGACTGCCTACTATGTGCAAGGGATTTGAGCGAGTAAACAGCTACATAAGGTAGTGGCCACTTCTTTTATATCAAGGCTACATCAAAAAATTCTAGAGAAAATGGCCATTTTCTCATAAGGAAAATAAAAGGTCTGACCTTTATAGAGCACCTGTATTGAATGGTCTTCAATGCATCACATTCCTTGTTGCTTGTTATCGTCCAAACGCTGTGTGATATTCACACAATACCGATTTGAGTTTTTTTAAGATCAAATCTGACCTTGTCCAAAAACCTTTTGCTCCCAGCCTTCAGGCAACAACATCCTTTCCTCATAGCCTTTATTGTTTGTTAACAACATGCCTTTTGGAACTTCAGTTTAGTACCTAACAGTTTATACTCTTTTGTATTGGTCTCTAAGTTTTCAGGTTTATGAGACTTATAAGCTCTTTAAGGGAAAAGCTCAATTTATATTTGTTCATTTAATCAATGTTTGTTGAGCACCTACTTTGCACCAAATCACCATTGTGGGGGAAACAAATATAAACTTTAAAAGATTTCTGCTCTGATGGAGCTCACACGTGTATTTACTACACTGAAATAGAATCAGAATCTCTTTCTGGAAAGCACTTAGCATAGTACCAGACACATAGTAAGCCTTCTACAAGTGGACACTATTATTAGTTATTATTTCTCTGAGTCTAGATTGACGATGAGTGGGAAGTAAAGATAAGAACTTAGAAAGGAAGTTACAAACTGTTAGGTTGCGTTTGGAGGTGCATAACAGAAAACCCAACTCAAATGGTTTCAACAGTAAAGGAGACTTAGTGGCTTTTCCAACTGAAAAAGTCCAAAGGTAGGGTAATAATCGGATATGATGAATCAGAGCTTTGGCATCATTTCTTTGTCATTTTTTGGGTATTACTCTCCCTGTGCGTTGGTTTTATACTCAGGATGGTAGCAAGATGACTTAATAATTCCAGGCTTCACATTTACAAGTAACGCCCAGAGGAAGAAAATCCATCTCTTCTGGTGGCTCTCTTAAAAGTGAGGAAACTTCTTTCCTCAAAGCCCTGGCAAACCTCTCTTCTCAGTTGTACCAACAGCCACAAGCCTTTTTCTCAACCAATTCCTTGACCAAGGAATGCCATGGATTCCTTGGCGTAGGCTAGGATCCTGACCCAGGCACTGATTAAGATTACTGTATCAGTTAGGATGGCCTGCTTATACTGCAGTAACAGCCAACTCCCCTATCTCAGCAGCTTGTAATGCAGCAAAAATTTACTTCTTGCTCACTACATGCCAGTGGAGATCGGCAGGGGGAGCTCTATCATTGTAGTCACTCTGGGACTCAGGCTGATGGAGGCTTCACTTTGACACGTGCTTTAGCAATCAGTGCAGCAGGAGGAAGGGGACCTGGTGAATCACACACTGGCTCAAAAGGCTTCTGCCTGAAAATGACAAGCGTCACCTCTATTCACATTTTATTGGCCAAAGCAAGTCACATGGCCATACCCAACATGAACAAGCTAGGAAGTGCACTCCTACCATGTATCTAGGAGAAATGGACTATTTATGAATAGTCTCAATTACTGCTACAGTACAATTATCCTTGACTCAATAAGAAACAACTGTATAGTCAACAGCAGATGACTATATAGCGTTAGCTTCTCCAGAAGCACATATACTTCCTTGAGAAGAAGATCAGTTGGCAAAAATCAGGTGGTATTAGAAAGGAGCAATGGATTCTGACTTGGCAACCAATAATGTTTATTATGGAAGCTGTGTAAAGGCAAACTGATCTCAGGCATGAAAGATCATAAACACATTGGTAAAGATCAAGGAGAGAAGCAACCACTGCAGCCATCTAGAGGAAGGGCCCAGATGCACACAGGCAGCAGGGCCACAAGTGCATGAGTTGGTCTCTTTGCTGCGACACGCCCAAGCCCAGGCATGGGAGCTTAAAAAGGAAGTCAGGAAGATATGTAGGGATGATAAATGGTTTGAGGGGCCTTGCGGGAGGCCTTGGGATGTTAGAGACGTTGGAGAGTTAAAAGAGTCAGTGGGAAGCCAAGTCATAATATGACTCAGAACCAGTCATATTCTTAAACTAGGTTAAATATTTGAGAAATAACCTATTACAATAACAAAGAATTGTGGTGTGTGGTACAGAAAGATGAAATGGAATCCAATTGATGGAAAATGGAGGACGGCCAGCCTGAAAGAGATACAGAAACAAACATGAGGCCTTTGGTCCCCTTGGGCCTACAGGTGTTAGAAAAAGGAGGTTTCCACGGGACAGGACAGTCTGAGTTTACATTAGAGCCAAGTGTGTGCCCAGGGAAGGCCACACAATATGAAAGAAAGAATTCTTCTAGATCATCAGTCAGGAAAGTTGGGCTTGAGTCCCAGCAGTTACTGTGAATATGATACTGGAAAGTCATCAAAAATTTCTTTCAACTTGTTTTCTCAGCTGAGGAAAGAGGGTTATAAGGCCTCCTCTACCTTCCTCAGGGAGTTATGTGAAAATCAAGTGAAATAGGAAAGCTCTGGATAAACTACAAAGCCCTCGATGCATGTATGTTTGGGATTGTAACACCAATGAGGGTCACGGGAAGAGCTGAGGGGTCTGGGGTGTTGGCGAGACACTATCACCAACTAAACAGGGCCCAGAGGGAGAAACAGAGTAAATATGAGTGGATGTATCAGCTGGCATTGTCTCAGTCAAGACTTTTAATTGCAAGGGATGGAAACCCAAGTCAAATCGGCCTAAGAATAAAATGTATTAACTCATATAATAGACATAATTGCAAGGGAAAAAATGACTTCAAATGTAGCAGAATTCAGGTGCTCAGGTGTTATGGTTGGAAATCTGTCTCTCCCCATCTCCAGTGTCTGCCTTTCGTGTTGGCTTCATTTCCAGGCAGCTTGTCCTCAAATGATGACAAAGAATGTCCCTAGCAGCTACCAGTTATACTGGTTAGTCAGGGTTAGTTTAATAACCCTTGTAGGAAAAGAGAGTACTTTTTTCTCATTTCAACAAAAATCCTGAAGAAACTCTTATTGTCTGGCCTGGATTGTCTGAATCCATCACTGTGACTGGCACCGTCCCCAGCTGAATCCCATGGAGGGAGGGTGGGGAGAAATACAAACTGCTAGGGAGGAAATGAAAGCCACCCGTACCCTCCTCCACCCTAGATGTGGGCTGAAGGGGCTTGTTTCTGAAGTGATGATTAGGAGAGAGGACACAGCACAGAGGAGGGAGGAAAACCGTGGGAGAACCCAAGGCAGAGGGTAAGCACTTACTGGAGAACAGCAAGTTTAAAAAGGGATTACCAAGTACACTCTGGGGGATAGGGAGGTGGTATAATGATACAGGAAGTCTGTCAGTCAAAACATAGTGAGGACGTATTAAAGAATTCCCAAAGTGGCCCAATGCACTCCTGGAAAATAGTGGTTTAGGAGGCGAAAGAGCCACCGTCACAAGCTTTCAGTTAGTTCTTCGCTTGGTAAGAGGTGTTTTTGTCCCCAACTGCTGGTGGCGAGGGAGGGATGGATGGCAAAGACAGTATCCATTTGAAGGAGCTAGACTAATACAGGAGACATGGGCATAGATGCCCACAACACTGCCATATTTTTATAGCTTAATGAGTCTCAGTGGGAAAAGCAGCAAAGAAATTATCACCAAGTTTACTGGAAGTTACAGCCTGTCAGAGCTGTGAAATGTGACTGACATACACAGCACAGCAGGTCCTCTCCACCCACCCACTGAACATAAAGGCCCCCCCCTGTCTTGCCTTTTCCACCCTCCTACATACACATTGTACCTGCACACAGGCACATAACAGCAGGGAGAGGTTCTCTTGGAACACTGTCAGAATCATTCTTTAGGCCTCCTGGGTAGGTAGGTTACTGCCCTGAAATGAAAAGCTGCCAGTCTCCTGTTTTTGAAGCTGGTAGAACAGGGCTGATTAAAACCGACTTCACGCTGAGCAAATACTTGTGATAGGCAATTCCGTTCTGGATCTATCCTCTGGATCTTAACAACTGCCATCACCACCAGCCTGGATATTGGTACACTTCCAAGCATGTTCACACAGAAGGGCCTCATCTTATGTTTCGGCAAATGAAGACATCAGCCCACTCTGACCCTGGACTTCAAGGCCGGGCTGTGTGACAGGGTTGGGGCGCAGAGGCCACAGCTCCCGGTGAGCACTCTAGAAGGCCAGGAGGAGTCCATGCTGTGACTTAGAGTCTGAATCCCAGGAGTGAATGTAAAGGGCAGTTCTGAAAAGCTAATTCCTTCAGGAAAGGAGATCTAGGACTCCTGAATTCTTACCACATATGCATGCCTTCTATTACTCTGTCCACTGTGGTTGCTGCCAGGAAAGGCTCTCTGATCACAAATCCTAGAGTTCTGGTATTCTCTGTTGACCCTCACATCCAAAAGAGAAAACTTGGTTGCCAGGCCCTGTCTACTCCCCAGAGAATGACAGTAATTACCGCACACAGAGCTGGGAGAGGTGTTGCTTTAAAAAGAAATAGCACATAAACATAGTATCATCATATGGTCCAACAATTTAACTCCTAGGTATATACCACCCAAAATTGAGAACAGGTACTTAAATACTTTTACGTGAACGTTCATAGTAGCATTATTCATGATAGCCAAAATGTGGAAACAATCTAAATGTCCATCGAAAGCTGAATGAATAAATAAACTGTGGTGTGTGGGCACACAACAGAATACTCTTCAGCCATAAAACGTAATACAGTACTGATACCTGCCACAATGTGGATCAACCTTGAAGACATGCTAAGTGAAAGAAGCTATACACAAAATGTTTCATAATGTACAGTTACATTTACACAAAATATCTTAAGGTAGCTAAATCCATAGACGGACAGAATTGCCAGTCGCCAAGGTCTGGGGGAAGGGGAGAATGGGGAGCAACTGCTTAATGAGTACTGGGTTTTCTTTTGGGGTGATGAAAATATTTTGAAACATAATAGACATGGTAGCTGCTCAAGATTATAAATGCACTAAATGTCAACGAAATGTTCACTTTAAAATGTTTCATTCAATGGTCACATGAATTTCACTAAACAAAAAAATCTAAAGAGGGATGAGGGGCACTGACTCGGCTGGTGTACACCTTTATCCCCTTATACCCGCCCTTCTTTCTACCTGAGGGTGTAGGTGGATCAGCCTTTGTGCAACCGTGAAGCAACAAACACCTGCCAAGAATGGCTGAGCATAAAGGTAGAAGGAATCTGGGTCTTAGATGTCACGAAGGAAACCATGGCATCACCAATTTTACTGAGACAAAACTCCTAGTCAAAGAAATAGCAAGATGTTTGTTCTTTACAAATTTTCTCTTTGAAAAATGACCTTAACATAGACTAAGTGAACAAGTTCACACAGAAGTCTGGTTAGATGCATTTGTTTGATGTGCTTGTGGTTAAATGGTTTCACCAGTTGCTGGGAAATGCCCTTTGCCACACAGAGGTAAGCATTCCAAACAGGAAGATAATGTGAAACAGCATCACAAACATCAGGTACACAAGTAGTGACAGAAACCGAAAATAACAGTCTTTTATATAAAGGCCATAGTTCACTCCTGGACTAAATAAACATAATTGTGTATTCATTCAATGTGTGTTGACTGCTTACTAAGTGCCATGCACTGAGCTGGGGATATGAGCCGGAATACTACCAGGAAGCAAGCAAGATAAAGTCTCCGCCCTCATGGAGCTTACATTCTAGTGAAGGGGAAATACAGACAATAAACACAGAAGCAATTTTCATATGTATTACATAATATAACGCATATAGAGGGACATATTGAGCTTCCAACTCTCCTCCGATTTAGGACTGGCTCCTTGTCCCTCCAGCTCCGACAGGACTTCGCAGGGTGCTCAGGTTCCGCAGTTACCGGGCAGTCGGCAGCACTTTCCACGGCACAACGCCGGTCTCAGCAGCGAGAACCACTCAGGTCCTTCTCACCATTGTTGACATCCTCACATTTCACATTTCACCCTGCTTCAGGAAACAGACAAAAACACCTCATCCCAACCACTGCCACCCCTGAAAGGGGAAGAATTAAACCAGCAAAACCATTACTCTCTCAAGAACAAAGAGCCTACAAACAAAACAAAGCCTGGTTGAGAGGGTTGGGGAGCAGAGGAAAGTGGGCCCAGCATTCAGGTCACAAACTTGTATGTGAAGAAAAATGCAAATAATCCCTAAATACAATGCACGTAACTCTAGCACCTGAAGAAAATGCCCTAGACTAGCGCTGCCCAATAGAAATATAATGCAAACTACAAACAGGAAGCATATATGCAATTTAACATTTTCTGATAGCCACATAAAAAGAAAGAAACAGGGGAAATAATTTTTAATAGTATATTTTCTCTAACCCAACATATCAACAGAATTATCTTTTCAACATATAATCAACATAAACATTATTAATAATAAGATATTTTACATTCTTTATTCCCACACTGAGTTTTCAAAATTTGTTGTGTATTTTGCATTTATAGCCCATCTTAGTTTGGGCTAGATATATTTCAAGTACTTAAAGTTATCTATATGTGCCTAGTCGCTACCAACCTGGACAGTACAGTCCTAGTCAAAGTATTCACTAAACTCCCTTTTCCATGAACATTAAAGCTAATGGCTCCCAGGACCGAAGCTCCTAGCCGTCTCATTGGCTGTGCCCAGAAGCTATATTCTGGCACCCTCTACTGTTAGTCCTGGAGAAACAGCCCTAGGGGCCATGAGCCACAACTGAACATAATAAACTAATTAAGAAAATACACATATATATGCAATTCAGAAAAGGACAAAATGATCAGCCTTAATGAAGAAAGGGTTCTGTTCATACAGTGATGATTCACCAGCCCATCCGTCCAACAGACAGCCTACTACGTACCAGAATTAATTCTATATGCTAGTGTCCTGCCCTCAAGGAGCTTAGTATTTTGGAAGAGAGGTTGATAGACGTAATAATTAAATAAGAAATAAACTCATTTCAAATAGCAATTTTGCTATGAAGAAACTTAAACAGGAAAACACGATCGCGAATGGTGCAGACAGAGAGGTGACATTTAAGCTGAGAATGAAATAACAGGGACGAGAGTGGAGGAGAATGTTTTATGCAGGGAATGTGGTCAGGGCAAAGACCTAAGGTAGGGAAAGCTTGACATATTTGCAAAATAGAAAAATGTCACAGTGGTTAAAGAGTAGTTAACAAGGAGAAGAATACGCAGAAGGAGACCTGGTCAAAAAAGGTAGCAAGGGGCCAGACCACTGAGGGCCCGCAGAAAAGGGTAAGGAATTTAGATGTTATTCTGAGGGGAAAAAGAATCAATGGCGGGTTCTAAGGGGGTAGGCAGTTTGGAAGATGATCATCTAATTTACGTTTTTAAAAAATCTTGTGTGTGAGGAGTGGTCAACACTCCTGGGGAGGAGTGAAGAGTAAGAGTGAGGAGGCCAGTTCAAAGGCTGCTGTAGCCAAGGTGAGAGCTGATGTGGCTTGGAGGAGGCTGCGAGTGGTAAAAGTAGTAAGAAATCAAATCTAAAATGTACTTTATTTTGGGGGGTGGGGGTAGAATCAAACAAAGAATTCAGCACAAGGAATGCCCCTTGTTATTACAAAATCATAAGCATGTAAATTCGGTGACATAACAATATCACACTAAAGCATACCATGACATTTTAGGTGAAATGTTCAAATTAAAACTATACATTATTACACTGACATTTTTACCCTGCCAACCACACTCAAGCTGGCGTTACTTGTGCTGGACTCTGTACTTTAATACGAACTCCAACATGGGAGCAAAAGAGAGCAGGGGAGGGGAGAAGGGCTCCAGGAAAATAGTCCATTCCCTGAAGTTTCCATCAGGTTGGGGCTGAGAAATGGACCCACAGTGTGCGCAGCCTCTCCTCCTGACCCCCAGGGGGCTCTAGGCCATGCTCCAAGCTCAGCAGGTATTTTGGATTAAGGTGCTTCTGAAGGCCATGGAGATGCTGGACACCCTCCTGATGTGAACCCCAGGCAGGAATGCTGCAGTAGTTTGCACACCTCCTCTCACCTGCACACACAGCCTGTGCTCCTGGCAACACTCTCGCCTGCAGTTGTTTGCATCCAGCTTCTGGCTCATCTCCCGAACCACGTGGCTGGCCTCCATGGAGCTCAGCACCTTCAGGTTTAGCACTTAAAATGGAGAACGGCTTGATCTCCCCAGTCTTTGACCGTGGCTCTGCCTTTGCCATCCAAAATTTCAAAAACTACATTGGCTTAACAAGGGTAATAACATAAACAATAAAATATTTTAAAATTAAAGAGAATATGAAATAAAAGAAATTATATCAGCTTGACTCTTGTCCTTTTGAGATGCTGTTTGTTAGTGCATATACATTTTAAGAAAAGCCTGATGACCCTCCTAGCCACCCACTGCTGGCCCTGGCTGGGTCCAGAGGGAGAAGCTGGGATCCCACCATCAGGCTAACCAGCTTGCAGGCAGTTTTCATTAATGGTTCCCTCTGGAGTTCTACCGCTGCTGCTGGGGCTGCTGCTGCTGTGGGTGGTGGAGGAGCCCCCAGGGCCATGCTGCAGGGCTGGGCTGGGGTTGGTAGTCCTGGACTTCAGACCGGGTAGGGGAGTGGTGGTCTTTGACTTCAGGTGGGGGTGGGGAGCGGTCATCCTGGTTTCCATCCTGGCTGGGGAAATGGTCATCCTGGCTTCCAGGCTGGCTGAGGGAGTGATCCTCCTTGCTTCCATGCTGGGTTGGGGACTGGGTCTCCTTAACTGCAGGTTGGCTGGGGTACTGGCAGACTTACTGGTGTTCTGCCTGATGCCTGAACCTCTCAGGTTGTGAAAAGACTGCTTGCTTGGAGTCAGGGGAGGGCTGTCACAGAGCTGCAGGATCTCTGGGGCCATTTAGGAGGTGCCACAGAAGGTATACAGTTTACGTTCTGAAAATTCTGCACTAAAGCCAAAGTCTGTTAGTTTGATATTTAGCTCACTGTCTAAATGTATGTTCCCTGGCTTCAGTTCCTGGTGCACAATTCTCCTCTGGTGGCAGTTCTGTACTGCTGGTATCAGTTGCTGGAACGTGGCTTGGGCTTCCTCCTAGGTCCTGCAGCTGTAGTCCTTGAGAAAGTCAAGTAAGTGACCTCCGCTCATATGTTCCATGAAGAGAAAATATTGGTCCCAGGTGGCAATCACCTCAAATAACTTGGTGATGTTGGGGTGATTTGGGCTGTTGAGACAATGAACTTCTTGAAAAACTTCAGAGAAGCCCCACCAACTCATGAGTTTCACAGCCATGCCTGTGCTGGTCGGAACGTGCTGGGCCAGCCTTACTTCGGCAAAGGATTCCTTGCGGATGGTGCTTAGTAGTATGTTAAAGCCAATATGGCAATCCTTGGCAAAGATGTCTGAAAAGTCATTAGACATGGTGACTTTAAAATTTTAAAAAATTGAGGAAAAATAAAAATTAAAAAAAAAAAAAAAACGCCAAATAACAAAAAGTAAAAAGAAAAATGAGAACTATTTGGCCGCATCACAGTTTTACTTTGGAAAAAAGAAAAAGGATCCCCCAAGGGCCTTTTTTATGTAGGATATTAAAGGCTGACATTTACTAGAAATGAAAATCTGTAAGATGCAAAAAGAAAAGGAAAGAAAAGAAAAATGAAAAACCTGACTTATTCTCATGTTTCAGGTCTCCACTCAAATAGAACCTGCTTGGAGAGGGCTTCCCTGATCCGTCCGGCCCTCCTTCCACTCCCAGACCATCACGTCTGTCATCTTCACAGCACCGACCACAGCATGTGGATGCTTGTTTACTGATGGCCCTTCCCACGAAGGGAGAGGCGTGACTGCAGTGGTCAGTGCGTCTAGCACAATGAGTGGTCACAAAGTAAGTGTTTAATAAAGGTTTGTTCACTGGGTTATTAGAAGAGTTTGGGGGAACAAAATAAAATATGACCAACTATTTGTTTAATCAAAGTGATTCATGACTTATCTTTACAAAATTCATGTCTGTCCTCATTCAGCTTTTAAGGCCCATAAGATAAGGAAGAGGAGGGCTGAAGTCTGGGTTTCTAGGTATGTGGGCGCTTGGTGAGCCTGAGGAAGAGCCGACCGGAAGGAGCCTTGCAGCCTCGATGTGGTGAAGTGGTTTTTTTCCCTAAGTTCTTGGTTATAAGGCTTCTCTTCCAGCTAGAGTTCAGTTGGTTATTCAGGATGACTTTTCTATAATTTAGTTGTAATTCCAGTTTGGCCCTGGGAGGCAGTTAGTGTACCTTCCACCTACTCCACCGCCATCTTGGATCCTTAAAAGATACTTTAAATTTACCAGCAAATCCTGTTAGCTCTACCTTCAAAATTAGATGATATAAATTAGATTTTGAGTCTGACAGGTCTTGCTAATGAATTGGATGTGGGAAACAACTCTGACCAACTATTAGACAATTGGCTCAAGCATGTAAAGGCAACAGCGATGCCATTTACTGAGCTGGTGAACTGAAACAGGAGCAAAAACCTGACCCTACTCCTGTATTTCCATCTAGATAAATGGAGCCACCATCCAGTCAGAAACCCGAGCTTTATCCAAGGCACTGGCCTATCCAGTCAACCAGTCCGTAAATGCTACCTTCCCAAAGTTTCCCAAATCCGTCTGCTCCTCTCCATCCCCACTGACTTTGACAATTTTTTAGACCAAATTACTCACCAAGACTATTGAAATGGCCTTTGTTATCTCCAGATTTAAACTCCAACCTAACATCAATGCTACAAATTGTTCCCCTGCTTACAATTCTCTAACAGTGTTTTCAAAGAGCAATTTGGCAATTGCTATCAAAGTTTAAAATGGACGTGTCCTTTGGCTCTTTTATGATTTTATCTTGTAAAAATACTCAGAGAATAAAAATATGAGGGCATTTCATTGTAATGTTTTAACAGTTGAAAAACTGGACACTTACCCAACGCCATTCAATACGGAAATTGTTACACAAACCATGATACAACTACACTGTAAAATTCTGTCTAGTCATTATTTAAAAAATAGACGCAAATCTAAATATACTAATAGGAAAGACTTTCATCTTTTTAAAGGTACTTTAAAGGCAAGTGTCAATGTGTATGTAATTGCATTCATTTAAAGATCTTTACAGAATACTTGTGTGTACGTGTACATGTTGTTTCTTAAAGGCCGGAAAAGGTCTGGGATGACACACATTCAAACTTAATATTAACAAGTTACCTCAGGGTAGTGAGATAGGGATGGGCTGTGTAAAGAATTTTCCTTTTTTTACTACATATATTTTACTAGATTAATTTTTTAAAAGTAATATGCATATAACAACCACCAAAAAACTGCATGACCATCTTGAATGCTTTAACACAATTAAAGGCACTTTAGGACCTGGCACCAGCTTTCTATCCAGACTAATTCTCAGACTGACTTACATTAGGTAGGCAATCATTTCTTTTTGTTGACAGGAAATGTGGGGTTGACTGTTGAAACTAGGTCATGTACACGGCCTATCTGTTTTGCGACTAGAATAGGAAATACAGCCTCTGGTACTCAGAAGGACATGAAGCTCTTCTCAAGAGCAGGTAAGGGTACTCACTCATTCCTCTGAGGGCACACCAGAATCGGCTCATTCCTTTAGCTTTTCAAAGAAAGGAGTAAAACTGCATGACTTTCTCCTTCTCAGCCCATTTGGCTTTACATGTTTTGAAAGTAGCTGTACTTAGTCTATTTTGCTCCCTTTATAATATAAAAAGCCAAAAGAATAGATAGGAAATTTCCCATAGTGCCAGTGTCTTTCTGAAAATCTTTTTCATATTCCCAAGAGATTTTTAGATATTTTTTAAAAAAGTTATAATAGCCCAGCTCAACTAAGATTACACACGTGAAATAGGCTTTGGCAGAAACAAAATACTAAACAAATAGAATACCAATTTCTAAATTCTAAAGGCTTTCATATTTGCTTTTTGATGATCATTTCTTAGTTACTTTTTGAAATTCAGAAATAAAGGAAAAAAGCAGCACATATGTTAAGTCTTTCTATTGTTGTCCTGGCTGGGAATCTAGCCATAGAGCCAACTGGTAGGAACGAAAATGAACTGCTTTTTCCAGTCCTATTCCCATTCAGTGTCCAATTCTCTCAAAACAGTACTGAAAAGAGTTATGAAGTATGTCTTCCTCAGTCAAGTACCTTGTCAAATAGGAAAACAGAAACCTAATTAGCAATTGTTTATCCCGTGATTTGCTACATTCTAAATCTTAAACCTACAGCCTACACTAGTCCCTCAACTAAAATATCCTTCACTTGTTTTGACTTGCTGTAGCATATCAGAAGACATATTTTTTCTTGTTTGGCTATTACTACTTGGCCTCATTTTCAATATGTATTCCCTCCATAAATTATCAGAGCAGAAGGACTCATTAGTGATCCTAGCATAATCCTCTCATTAGTGACAGCCCAGAAACCAGCCCAGAAAGATTATATCAGGTAACAGTGTCACAGGGCAAGTATCTAGTTAACTGGACTGGGACTAGAATTTAGCCTCCTGACTTCCGGGCTAAGTCAAATAGGATATTTTCTTTTAATCATTTAAACTGAATACTCCTTAAGGTGTTTTAGGAAAAAGGGACATCTTAAAGAAAAAGAAAAAAAAAGGCTTCAACTTTAAGGGCAGATAGCATGAAAGTAGTTTTCTACGATACAAGGTTATGGATCACCTGGGGCCAGGGCTATTTATATATCATCTTACTTATAATGGTATGATGAGTAATACTTTTTAGTGCAGTGGGAAGAAAATAAAGTTCCTTTTAAAGCCACAGTTAATCTCCTAGAGGTGAGAAGATGGCTCCTTGATTAGGTAAACATCTTGCTAGGCACTTTGGATGTGACGGAGCTTTCAAGGCACTATTTGGAATAGGAATAAAGTGATGAACAAAGTTACTTCCTTTAATACATTTATAGCTTTCCAAGGCCTTAAGAAAGAAAGGGCAATTGAAGAAAAGAAAAAAAGGAGTTGAAATTTTAGCAAGACTTAAAGCCAGGATTTTACTTGAGATGAAACCTATGAGAATGCTGAGACTCAAGAACAAGAATGCACATGAGCCACTCTTACATTCCTAGACTACGCAATACTGAGGCAAACCCCCTCCTATTGCCTGTCCCTGCCCATTACTATAAAAACTTCAGTGAAGATCTCGCACTGATGACAGCCTGGGAGCCAGTAGAATCGGTGCAGAGGAGGTAGAGAAGCCAAAGAAGCAGGAAGGCAGAGCAGGTTGATATAAATCATCAACCCCTTTGGCAAATCCTGCCCCCCACCCCCCAAAAAAAATCAATACTGAAAGAGTATTCCATGTTAGGGTAAAACTGTTCTATTTGAATCTTAAAGGACAATGGGACACCTGGACAGCTGACACTGGGGTTACACTAACACAGCCAATCTCACTCAGAGAGGCGTACTAGGCATGTATGGCTGTGGATGGTACAACTCCAGACATCCTGAGGTCGGCAGACACTGTGACCACATGTACTGACCAACCTGGGGTGTGAGTCTGCCCTTCTGAGAGCTTCATAGGCTGCTAATTAGCAGGGCTCCCACTTTTGGCCATTCTGTCACTGACTGGCTTTTCTCATTAGATTATTGTGCCACTCAACAGACATAAACCTCTTGGATAAAGTAATATCAAACTATTGAGTCACTAGATATGTTACTGAAATGTGGTGTAGTGCACAAAGTTCCGTATATTAAGTTATATATTTTCCTACTAATTTTGATAATAAATTCAGAGATATTTATTTAAGGAAATGATAAATTCAGGATTTAAAAAAGGCATACCTTAAAAATCCCAGCATAACATTAATATAAAAGGCTTGCTTTTTGTCACTCTTTTTCTTTAATTCTGCCAGGTATCTCCTACATGAACTTCTTTAAATGTCCATTTGATTTTTTTTTTCAAAATGGAAGTATCTTTTCCATTATGAAAAGCACATTAAGACCACTGTAATCCTCAACTCTAATCATATATATCTTTGTATACATATATCCACCTCAGTTTATAAAGATTAAATGAGTCAACATATGTTTAAAAAGTTAGTGTCTAAGTACATATATTAACTACTATTTTCTTTACACACATACACAAACATACACACAGACAGAAAAACAGAATGCCTCTTAATAAATTATGGATATCTTTTCCTATCAATACATTCTTCTAAATGGCTCTATGGGAAAATAGTTTAATTCCTGATTAATGCCTATTTAGTATACCTATGTATCTATTCTATTTGAAACACTGCTGCTTTGAGTATTTATTCATAGTTTTGTCTTCACTTCTGATTTTCTTCCATTACATAAACCTCATACACAGAAAGGAAAAAAGAGCTAGGCCTTGAGCTGTGCTGATACATATAGCAGAGGAAAAAAAATAAAGTCTAAAGGTTGAGCAGAAATAGCTAATGAGGTAAGGAGAACCAGGTCAGTGTCATGGCTAGGGTACCAAATGAAAGTGTTTCAAGGAAAAAGAATGATTTGATAGCATCAAATAATGAAGAGCTGCCAAAGAAAATGAAGAATAAAGGGCTGTTAGGTTGGACAATTAGGACTGGAGAAAGCTATTTCATCGTAGGAATGGGGCAAAAACCTAGACCGCAAGATGGGGAAGAAGTATGTAACTAGTCTATATGATTCTTTAACAAGCTGGTAGATAATGGGAAAGAAAAACAGAACAGTAACTTTATGAAATAGAACTCATGCAAGTTACATTCAAGAAAAAACAGCGAGAAATATTTATTCATTTAAAGATCTGACAGTTAACCTGCAACTGTTCTAAAACTTAACATCTGGTTCCTATTTTATTTAAATGAACTTCATTCTAGAACTATAAATGTTTAAAGAAACAATGTTGAAAAGTTGAATAGCCCATGTGTACAAGGTACATACATGAAAGTCATTCTTAAGTCAATGATTGCCAGAAAAAAGTTTAGACCACATACAACTGCATCTGTTATTTAAAATATGACTAATAAGAGAAAAAAGCCTGAAACTCCTTTTTAATGGGACGAGTATTCATTTTAATTATGCTCCAAGATGTTACAGAGCTGGAAATTAATAAATTTCAATCAGCGTAAAATAGTTTGTCGATACGCAGTCATTAATACAACCCAAGTAAATGAAAAATTACTTCATACAAGGCTCAGATAACTCTAAAATCTATCTTAATTCACACATGTACTATAAAATGATAAATACTTAAAAATTACAATGGATGAGGAAATATTACAAAATATACAATTGCGATAGATCCTTGTATGAAAGTTCCTTATTTTTAAAGTTCTGCCTTAGGGAGTAATATCACGTTACATATCAGAACCAAAAATAAACTGTTTGTTGAGGTTACAATGCTCAATAACATACTGGATGTACTCTAAAACACCATCTGACAACAATCGAGAGAGGCAAAGATGGTGTTCATTGGTGTTGAGAGAGAAAAAGAGGGGAGTAATTAGTTGTTATATGCTGATTTCTGCTGAAATGCCCTCATGAAACAATTTATAGCACTGTAGAAGAAGGAAAAAAAGAAAGGACCCAGTCACAGCTTTCTATAAAGGATTTCCAAATCAGCACAAACTCAGCAATTCTAAAAGGTGCTATTCCCAATGCTCTTCACTTTTCAACACTTTATATGGACTCATTGTCCTATACCCATGTTTTTTTCTAATTTCTTCACGAGCATTTACCAAGCAAACTTTCTGTTTTCTATCATCCAATATACAAACCAAGAGGTAATAAGCAAAACAACAGAATCTACCTATCAGGTCAGTTCTAACACACAGATTTTGGTTTAGATATTAATCATGAGATTTAGGCATATCCATTCCTCTGTGGCACACATTCCTGCTTCCCCTTACTTATTGACACCATCCTCAACTGTGAGGCAATATGAAGTTTTAAGATTGTGTTTTCCCTTGTCATATGATTTGCTGTTGGCAAGCTGCTTTTTATTAGGAATCACTCAGAATGCTTGCTCAGGATAGATTTAAAAAATGTGATCAGTGAATTACTGAAACACATCATAGTGGGCTTCTGCAGGCAGCCAGGAAGTATTTACCTTACAGACTTCCCTCACTTATTTCACAAGGAAGAAGGATGTGTCTTAAAAAAGAAAAGGAAAATGATTCAATAAAAAAAAATACAGTAAAATACTAATACTGTAGTAATACTGGGGAAGGGAATCCTTGTAGCCAACCTACCTTTTGGGAAAGTTTCTGTCATAAAAAAAAAAAAATCAATCTTTATCTCCCATTGTTTTTTGCACAAGATTAACAGTCACTTTACATCAAGAAGGGCAGAAAGCCACTCAAATACTTCTCTTCAAAGGTAAGAAATTTCTTTTTGAAATGAACATTACAGGAAGGAGGAAAGGGTAGAGAGAGCTCATTCAAACAGGTCCTCAAACATGCGCTGTCCCATTGCTATGTATGCTTCCTTCTCCTCTGGTGTCATCTGTGCCACCAGCTCTGGCCGCTGGCTCACTTCACTGTAGGAGAATGGACGACCAGCCACCATAACAATGGGGTCATCTGCTACCTCCTCAAACTCATCGTCCTCCTCATCCTCATCTCGATGATGCACAGCCACAGCTGCTGAACGAGGGGGAGAGTCATCATCTGACTCACTGGTCTCACTCTCTGAGTCACTGCCATTGGCAGTGATCACAGGAGCAGCCGCCCCCACAGAGCCCGCGATGGCAGAGGGGGTCTTCTTCTCGTGAATGAGCAGTGCTCGCATAACCTCCTCATTGTCATCCAGCCCTGCACGGCCTTCCTCGCGATCTTGAAATGCATCTATATCTATGCCACCTGGGAGGAAAAAACCCAGAAAGTCAATATCCTTAAAATATAAGAGATATTACCTTATAAAAATATATTTTAATGTATTATATTTAAATATACCAAAATATTATAAAATAACACTGATAAGACTTCATTGACTCTGTTTCCAGAGCTGCTGTCCATAATATATTCAAAATGGTTATCACAAACTGGAACTTAAATAGCATAATGGTGAAGGTACACGGATTTTAAGAATAATATAGCCTGGAATTAAATACTGATTCTTTCATAAGGTGTGCCACCTTAGTCAAGACATTTAGTCTCGAAATTTCAGTACCTATTTCTATAAAATGTGGTGATTCAAGCATCAATCTCCTAGGCTCTGGAGAAGAGCATATGAAATAGTACCTATGAAAGACCATGTACAGTAGCTACCATAATAGGAAATCAAAATATGGCTCTCATTTTGCCCAGGGTAAAAGCCAAAGGTGTATAAGGTCCTCCACTATGTGGGACCCCTCTCTCCCACCAACACGTCTTCTCCTTCCTCTTGCTCATTCTCCTCTACCCACAGTGGCTTCCATGGTATTCCTGTACACACTATACACAGTCCTACCTCAGGGCCTTTGCACTGCCTGTTCTCTCTACCTAGGATACTTACATCTATCTCCCTCAGGTCTTACAAATCTTCCGCCTTCTTTTAATTTACTTCTTTATTCCTAGTACTCTTTTTTCCCCCATAGCACTGATTTTCTTTTTTCTTTTAAACTTTTTTATTGTTGTTCAAGTACAGTTGTCTCCACTTTCCCTCCACCACACCCCCTGACCCCAGCCATCCCCACTTCCCACCCTTGATCCTACTCCTCTTTGGTTTTGTCCATGTGTCCTTCATAGATGTTCCTGAAAACCCTTCCCTCCTTTCCCCTCATTATCCCCTCCCACCTCCCCTCTGGTTACTGTCAGTTTGTTCTTTATTTCCATGTCTCTGGTTCTATTTTGCTTGCTTAGTTCATTAGGTTCCACTTATAGGTGAGATCATGATTTTCTAACACAATAAATAACTTATGTTTATTGTCTTTGGTACCCTTTCCCAGCATGAAGGTTTTCCACAACAGATATTTATCTGTGTTATTCAGTGATATATCCAAAGCACCTAAAATAATGCTTTATCGCTTGTTAGGCACTAAATAAATATTTGATGAATGAGTGAATATATGGCAGTTTTAACCTCCTGAAGCAAACTAAGCACACTTTGAACTCTTTATAAAAATGTATCTGGTATCACAAATGAAGCTACTCTCACCACATACTTCCTATCTATCATTTTGTGTACACATCTTGCCTGATATATTGAAGATGACAAAATTAGAAAAACATTTGCATTCTATATTCAGAAAATAATAGCAAACATACTGCCATTTAAAACAAATAACAGGATTAAAATGTTATGTGGAACTGACTCATTGATTCAAATCCTGATTCAACACTTAGCTGTGTGATTTTGGCCAAGTTACTTCATTTCTTTCTGCCTCAATTTTCTCAAGTACAAAAGAGAAAAAAGTATCTATCTCACTGGACTGCTGTGAGAGTTAGTGAATCTCTGTGAAGTGCTTAGAATAGGCCTGGCCCTTAGAATAATGTTGTCAATCTATCATTATCACCATCAAGAGAAGGCTCAGAAATCACCAAGCCTGGCTACAGGTGAAATTAAAGCATTTTCTCATTAACATATCAGAATGGATTAGCTGCAATCCTGCACATTCAAGTAAACAGTATGTAACTCCTGAGATGAAACACTGGACAGATAAGAGAATGAGAAACAGGAACTGAGAAGTTAAAATTTTAGGTCAGACAAAATAGGCTTTTAACAACATAGATGTAAAACTGAGAATTGAAATCTAACCTAAGGACTTTAAAACACTGCCAAAGGCTGAACCATTTCCCAGAGCCCTTGCTGCCAATGCAGGAATTAAAAAAAAAAGGGGGGGGGGCAAGAAATATATATATATAAGTCTCTAAGGCAATCATTGCTTCTTTGAATAAAATATAAAATGAGGGGGAGAGCAATTTATCTTTTTAAACTAAATGAAATTATTATCTAAAAGACTTCTGACAAGGGTCATGATAGGGATGGAAAGGGTCAGAAAAGATTTCTGACAAGGGTCATATATATACAGATGAAAAAGTGGTAGATCTAGTTCCACACTGACAAGTGTAAGAAAATCTGTCTCTACTTAAAATAATCTCAAATATACTGAAAGATGTGGTTCAAGCTGTCAGATACAGGGCAGAAGAAGTTTTTCAAAAAACCCTGCATATGTTTCTAAAGTTGTTATTCTTAATATGCTTCCAGAACCAAAGCAAGACAAATTTTCAGATAAAAACCAGAAGGATACTGGAAATAAAATTCAAATCACTGATGTGAATCCATGTATGAACAACATGTATTCTTCTGATCAGTAGGTCTCCAGCAGGGTACATTATGATTGGAGATTGTCCAGAAAAAGGTGACTAAGATTAAAACAAAACTGTAGGTGGAGGTGACTGGGGGAAGAGGACTTATCTGTAAGGAGAGTAGAATCAAAAGAAATTTCTGTATAGTAATGAGGACATGGTTGAAGTCTATAAAATTCTGAAAGACATTAAAATGACTTGACATCTGAAGAAA
Source organism: Anoura caudifer (assembly GCA_004027475.1). Classification (NCBI taxonomy): domain Eukaryota; kingdom Metazoa; phylum Chordata; class Mammalia; order Chiroptera; family Phyllostomidae; genus Anoura; species Anoura caudifer. The sequence continues at coordinate 73,542 of PVKU01007422.1, forward strand.
ATCAAGGGTAGACAAACAAGACTAGTAAGACTCAATTCATACATTCACTGGATAGAGCCTATTATATTATAAAACTTAACGAAGACAAAATTAGGTATGACAGCTTATTATCCTATTTTATACAGAAAGTAATATTCACAAAATTTAATTGGGTAGGGAGATGTCTTATTTAAGGTCATCTTAATACTGGCTAATAATAGTTTTAATCAGTTTTGTTTCTAAGTTCAAAGAAAAGAAGGTTTGGTTGTTTCAAGAATAGGCAAAAAGCCAAGGTGGAGAAAACAAGCCCATTAAACAGGTGACAGCTTAATTACTATATGATCTAGAACAACTGCATCAAAATAGCTATGCATCATAGCCAACCTAATCGGTGGGAAGGAGGAAGTGTGAAGTATGGTTGCTAAAAACAAACTTTTTTTTCTGATCAGAATAAAAACACCAAAGAGGTAACATGTGCTTTTATTATCACTACTCAATTCCACACTACTTTTACAACTCTTAGCATACACAGTAAAGAAAGGCTAATTGCGAAGGGAAAAGAGGTTAGAAGAAAGGCAAAAAAATTAGGTGGTTTTCAGTTACTGTTAAGTCTTTACTACCGAAGAACCATACTCAGCTGACACGTTAATAACAATACACAGAGGCATGCAGATGCAAATGTTGCGGAACTCCAACCAGACGTACACACTCCCTTTCATCTCTGCTTCCTAGTTCCTGAGTAAAGTTTGTTCATGGTCTTAATCTTCCATTTTCTTTTTCTTTTTTAAAGATGGAATGCTTCATGAATTTACGTGTCATCCTTGCGCAGGGGCCATGTTAATCTTCTCTGTATCATTCCAATTTTAGTATACGTGCTGCCGAAGCAAGCACTAACCTCCCATTTTCTATGTACTTCTAAATCCTCATCCCCCAAAATCTTTGAATCCTGTAACTTAAGACTAAAATTTAAAAACTAAAATCTCACAGTTTTCAGACCTATGATTATTATGCATATTCTTTTTATTACTTTTATATTATTTTTAATTGTATTTTATTGTTTATGCCATATAGTTGTCCTTGCTTTTTCTCCCTTGGCCCACCTCCACTCCCTCAGGCAATCCCCTCACTGTTGTCCATGCCTATATGCTCTTTGGCTGCTCTATTCCCTATGCTGTACTTTATATCCCCATGAGTATTCTGCAACTACCAATTTGTTCTTGGTCCCTTCGCCTTCTTTCATCCAGTCCCCCTTATTATGCAATTCTTAAACCTTCAGTGCTCACAGAGATTTCTAAAATCTTCTAGTACAAAGTTGCATCAATCTTCATGAAGGTGAGTATCCTTGATCCTTTACTCAGGTGGTGTCTTACTATGTATTTCAGACGGCACAAACTTCTTGGTATTTATGACACAACATAAAAATCTTGGACTAGTGTATAGTTATTGCTCCCATTTCAAAGAAATAAAAGTGCACATAAATGAGGGCCACAAAAGAAAAAAGAAGAGATGAATTTGGACATCTTGAACACAACAGCACTTGTACGAAAAAGTTAAGAAAAGGAGATGGCTACTTCTCAAATCTGCAAATGGAGATTTAGGAGCAGTTCAAGATGGCAGTATAGGAGATCCTGACCGCACTTCCCCCCATGGACACAACTCTATAACTACATCTGGAAAATATCCTCTGACAAAGACCTGAAAATTAGGTGAATAAAGCCTCTACAATGAATAATAAAAGGACAGCATCAAGATGGGTGGGGGTAGCCCAGGCCTTGGGTGTGGTGGCTCAGTTGGTAAGAGTCATCATTCTGTACACCAAAAGGTTGTGAGTTCGATCCCAGTCAGGGCGCACACCTAGGTTGTGGGTTCAATCCCCAGTTGGGGTGCAAATGGGAGGCAACCAATCAATGTTTCTTGTTCATATCAATGTTCCTCCCTCTTCCTCCCTCTCTGTCATCAATAAAACCATATCATTGGGTAAGGATTTAAAAAAAGAAATGACAGAGACAAGGTCTTGCAAAAACAAAAAACAAAAATAGAAAAACACCCCAGGTGCAGATATCCACATTTGGGAGACATCCTGATCCTGCGCAAGAGACAAACCCCAAAACACAGCTTTGAAAACCAGTGTGGACTACGTCCAGGAAATCCACAGAACTGTAGGGAACAGAGAACCTGCACTTAAAGGACTTGTGTGCAAACTCACTTGCCCTGGGAACAGTGCAAAACCACCAGTTCGAAAAGTATCTAGATCATATAGGAAGGAAACCTACTTACTAATCTTAAAACATCTGCCAGAGAAAAAGAAAACTTGTAAATTTCCTTAGGAATGAAGACACTGGTAGGTACCATTTCTGTAATTTCCTACTACCTTGTAAATGTTGGCACTGGGAAGCACCATTTTGGAACTCTCCTTCTAACGTGTTAGCACAGTTGGGCATGCCCTCATGAGAGCCCACCTACCCTCAGGCAGCAGCTGATGCATGTTTTAGCCAGGCCAGTTGATAGCCCTACCCTCCACTATGGCATTTCTGAAATAAGGACACACAGATACTGAAAGTGAAGGAATGGTGAAAGATATTCCATGTAGAAATCATATTACTATCCGTTGAGATCTTGCTTCCACGCATACTCTGTTTGACTCAAACTCTTATAACATTTTTTTAAAAAGATATTCCATGGAAACAGAAAGGAAAAGAAAGCTAGGGTAGCTATATACATTTCAGAAAAATACACTTTAAAACAAAGAATGTGATAAAAGACAAAGAAGGGTATACTACATAATGATAAAGGGGTCAATATAGCAAAAAGATATAACATTTATAAATTTATATGCACCCAGCACAGGAGCAACAAAATATACAAAACAAGTATTAACAGACCAAAAGGAGAAATTAATAGCAATACAATAACAATAGGGGACTTTAACACTCTACTTACACCAATGGATAGATCATCCAGACAGAAAATTGATAAGGAAACATCGACCTTAAACGACATATTAGATCAGATGGATTTAATAACTATATACAGAACACTCTATCCAAAAGTAGCAAAATACCATTCTTGTCAAGTGTACCTGGAACTTTCTCCAGAACATCACATTAGGTCACAAAATAAGCCTCAATAAATTCAAGAAGACTGAAATCAAATCAAGTATTTCCTCTGACCACAATGGTATAAAACTAGAATTCAATTACAAAAAGAAAATGAAAAAAAAAAAAACCCACAAAAATGTGAAGATTAAACAACATGCTACTGAATAATCAAATGGTTATCACAAAAAAATCAAGAACAAAAAAAAAATACCTAGAGAGAAATGAAAACAAAAACAACACACCAAAATCTACAGAATGCAGCAAAAGCAGTTTTAAGAAGGAATTTCATAGCAAAAAAGCCTACCTTAAGAAATAAGAAACTCTCAAAACAAACAATCTAAGTTTATACCATTAGGTACAAATTTATTTTTCTCATTCCATTAGGAATGAGAAAAATAAGAACACAGCCCAGAGTTAGCAGAAGTAAGGAAATAATAAATAAAGATTAGGGTGGAAATAAATAAAATAGAAACTAAAAAGAAATAAGATCAATAAAACCAAGAGCTGGTTCTTTGAAAAGATAAACAATTAACAAATCTTTAGCCAATAATAACAATATTAACCAATAATAAAACAGAGAAGGTTCAAGTAAATAAAATCAGAAATGAAGAAGTCACAACTAATACTACAATACAAAGGATCATAAGAGAGTAATATGAACAATTATAAACCAACAAAATGAACAATCCAGAAGAAATGTCTACAAATACACATTCTTCCCAGACTAAGTCATGAAGAAATAGAAAATTTGAGTAGACTGATTACCAGTAAGGAAATTGAATCAGTACTCTAAAAACTCCCAACAAACAAAAGTCCAAAACCAAGATTCACTGGTGAATCACTGGTGAATTCTATCAAATATTCACAGAAGATTTAATACATCTCCTTCTCAAACTCCTTCAAATAACTGAAGAGGAGGGAATGCTTCCAAACTCATTTAATGAGACCAGAATTACACTGATACCAGACAAAACCACCACCACAAAAAAAAAAAAAGATTATAGACCAGTATCTTTAATGCATATAGATGCAAAAATCTTCAACAAAATATTACCAAACCGACTGAATAATACATATAAAGGATCACACACCATAATCAAGTGGGATTTATTACAGAGATGCAAGGATGGCTCAACATCTGCAAATCAATCAATGTGATACTCTACGTAAACAAAATGAAATATAAAAATCATCTTATCTCAATAAATGCAGAAAGATAAACTGACAAAAGTCAACATCTATTTATCATAAAAACTCAACAAAGTGGGAACATACTTCAACATATGTGATAAATCTACAATTAACATCATACTCAACAGTGAAAAGCTGGAAGCTTTTCATCTAGGATCAGAAACAGACAGGGATCCCCACTCTCACTACTTTTATTCAACATAGTATTAGAAGTCCTAGCCACAGCAATTGGGCAAGAGAAAAACCAAAAGGAATCCAAATCAGAAAGGAAGTAAAACTCTCACTATCTGCAGATAACATGATAATACAGGGTGGGCAAAAACAGGTTTACAATTGTGAATACACAAAACAAAAAGTTTATTATTGTATTATTATTTTTATTATTGTATTATTTTTCATATGAACAACTATAAACCTATTTTTCCCCCATCCTGAATATAGAAAAATCTATTAACTCCACCTAAAAACCATTAGAATAAATTCAGTAAAGTTGCAGCATACAAAATCAATGTGCAGAAATCTATGACATTTCTATACACTAATGATAAACAATCAGGAAGGAAAATTAAGAAGATAATTCCATTTACAATTGTATCAAAAAGAATAAAATACTGAGGAATAAATTTAACCAAGAAGGTGAAAGACCTCTACACTGAAAACTTAAGATACTGATAATATAAAGAAGATGCAAATAAATGGTAAGACATTCTGTACTTATGGACTAGAAGAATTAATATTGTTAAAATGTCCATATTATTCAAAACAATCTACACGTTCAATGCAATCCCTATCAAAATTTTAATGGCATTTTTCACAGAAATAAGACAAATAATTCAAAATTTGTATGGAACCATAAAAATTCCCAAATAGCAAAGCAATCTTAAGAAAGAAGAACAAAGTTGGAGGGAGGTATCAGGTATCTCCCTGATTTCAAATTATACTACAAAGCCACAGTAATCAAAATGATAAAGTATTTGCACAAAACAGATATACAGATCAATTAAACAGAATCCAGAGCCCAGAAATAAACCCATACATATATGGACAATTAATTTATGACAAAGGGGTAAAAAAAATACCATGTAGAAAGAATAGTTTCTTCAAACAATGGTGTTGGGAAAAGTAGATAGCCACATGTAAATAAAAATTAGACCGCTATCTTACACCATACACAAAAATTAACTCAAAATGAGTTAAAGGCTTGAACATAAGACCTGAAACCATAAACTTTCAAGAAGAAAACAGATAGTAAGCTCCGTTACATCAGTCTTAACAATATTTTCATGGATCTGACTCCAAATGCAATAGAAACAAAAGCAAAAACAAATGGGACTACATCAAAGTAAAAAGCTTTTGCACGGTGAAGGAAATCATCAAAATGAAAAGGCAACCCACTAAATGGGAGAATATATTTGCAAATCATATATCCAATAAGGGGTTAAATATGCAAAAATATACAAAGAATTCATATAGCTCAACAACAAAAGAACAAAAAATCTAATTAAAAAAATGGGCAGAGGAAGTGAACAGACATTTTTCCAAAGACATACAGATGGCCAACAGGGAAATAAAAATATGTTCAACTTCACTAATAATTAGGGAAATGCAAATCAAAGCCACAATGAGACATCACCTCACGCCTGTTAGAATGGCTATTACCAAAAAGACAAAAAAATAACAGGTGTCAGAGGGAATGCAGATAAAAGAGAATTCAGTGCACTGTAGGTGGAAATGTAAATTGGTGCAGCTACTACAGAGAACAGTATGGAGAGTCCTCAAAAAATTAAGACTAGAACTACCATATGATCTAGCTACTCCATTCTGAATATTTATCCAAAGAATAAAAAAATATTAATTCAGAATGACATAGGGGAAGGGGGGGGGTGAGGGGAGGCTGAGAAGGGTTTAGGGGGAAACATATGGTGATGGACAGAGACTTGGAATGGTGAATACAGTGTACAGATGGTGTATTGTAGAATTGTGCACCTGAAACCTATATGATTTTGTTAACCAGTGTCACCCCAATAAAGTCAATAAAAAGGAAAAAAGATATATCCACTCCTATATTCATTGCAGCATTATTTAAAATGGCCAAGAAATGAAGACAATCTAAGTATCCATCAACAGATGAATAGCACATATACATAATGAAATACTACTCAGCCATAAAAAATGAAATCTTGCCATTTGCAACAACAGGAGAAAGACAAATACTGTATGAGTTCATTCATATAAGAAATCTTAAAAACAAACAAACAAAACAAATAAAACAAAAACAAAATGATAGATACAGAGATTGGCAGTTACCTACAAGAGTGGAAAGAGGTTAAGGGGCAGGTAAAATGGGTAAAGGAGACCAACTGTATGGTGCAGGATGGGAACTACAGTTCAGTGGTGACCGCTTTGTAGTACATACGGATACAGAAGTATAATATCTGTACACTGAAGTATATAATGCTATATACCAATTTACCTCAATTAAAAATAAAGATAGGTTTAAAAGCTATCTATTTGTTTCTTCAACTAAGTAAAGAATAATGCAAGTATATAATTTGGTTTTAATGCTTATTACTTAATTTCCTACTTCTTGCTCTAAGACTGTTGTTTTGGAAAACATAGAGTGGATTACCAATAAAACTAAGAATTGCCTAGGTAATTTCCCACTAAATCAAACTCATTTTCTACTGAACCCAGACATGCTCATTTTAATGACTTCTCTTACCTTCCTTCATCTCTTCAGAACTATATGCTCCTTGGACGGTGCTCTCTCTCAACCAAATGGGTCTCTCTTTGGCAGATTTCCCCTCCAGTGAGGCCCGATGAAGATCTTCTTGGTCATCCATGTTAATAACAACATTCTGAGTATATAAGTCCTCATAAGAGGGACCTTTGGTGGCCCATGTTTCCCGGTGGTGCCCACCTGCCAGGCCAGCAGCTCCAGCAGTAGCTGCTGCACGGTCCTTGCTATATAAAAAGATTAGAGGAAGACAGGAGGAAAAATATTAAAGTCTTGGCATTGGAAAAGGAGGGCAGCTGCACATGCGGTTACTTACTGAATGAATGCTAGCTAGCAATCATGTTCACAAGCTTTAACAATTTTGAGAAACCGCTCTTATATCTCACAGTGAAAGTTGCATGGGTTATAAGAACACATCATATTTACGTTTAAGTTCTTCAAACAGTGGATCAGATCATCTGGTGTATATAAATGACTGAGAGGTTTAAGATGTTGCAATAGCTCTACTTAGGAAGAGGAAAGTCTGGTGGCATAATATACTTAAAAGACACTAGCTGGCAAAAATCTCTCCCATGTACATCTTCCATGTACCTTTCCCCATACCTTTTGCTGTGTTCCTTTCAGTGTCCACTGCCTGACTCTTTTGGCCCCATGTTTCTCCTTTATTTCTCTCCCATTTTTCTCTAAATGTTTTCCATGGAACATGAACTATCATCTAGGGTGGAGTCCTGTCTCATTTAAAGCCTAACCAATACTTCTTCACTTGTCTTTATGTCCGGTACCACTTCTCTCTTAAGAGTCACTCACTATTTTTTCTTCTCTTTGATCCTACTTCATTTCTGCTAATTCCACTGCGCTTCATCTCCTCCCAGGCCCACTTGTATCTACTTGAGCTTTCTGCCTCATGCTTAGTTGAAGTTTCTTTGATGGATAGCTCTGTCAGTGTATCTGATTGGGTCACTACATCTCTCCCTCAGAACACCGTTTCTGACCATATTTTGGAGGTTATCTTGAGCTTATCCCATCCCTCCAGTTCTCCTTCCCTCTGGGTGTCTACAGGCCCACTGCCACTTTTGTTATACAAAAATGCCCTCTCTCCGGGTGTCCAATTCAAACTGTTTCAGTCATTTAATCCATGTCTGCCAGCTACTGCCTCTAGCTACACCTAGGGCTGCTATAAACCTTCTTTCCCATAGCCTTTATACCAGTTATTTGCTGTCCCACTCTAGGCTTATTAGGTTCTCTCTCTATACCCAATTTATTTGTCTTACTATACTGTAAAGTCTTATGCTATAGTCGCAAATAACTGTTTTCTCTCTTTTCTTTTCACATTCATCTGATATTTTTTGCAGTATTTACTATGGTTGTCTCAATTTAATCTTTATCTGTCCCCAGTCATCATCTTTCCATCTTCCAACAGTTCCAATGTCTTCTAAAAGGCTGTGTCTCTGTCATCACTATAATCTGACTCGGCTTATTCTGGTGCGAACTGAGTTTTTGAATTTTAGTCTCCCTGAAGCATTCACCTTTCTTTCTCTTCTCTTCTCCCTTGACCTAATCTATGTTTATATGTTTATGTGCTCATTTTACATCCTGAGTCTCTCCTCTCTCACCAGGTTGTCTCTGTGACTCCTTTGAATGTCCCTTTTATCCTCAGCCAACATCCTTATCTTGTGATGAGCCTGTCTGCCCCTAAATGTGTCTCCTGGAGCTAGCCATATGCCTTTTTAATGAAGGATTTTACTTATTTACTTTTAGAGGGAGGGGAAGGGAGGGAGAAAGAGAGGGAGAGAAATATCAGTGTGTGGTTGCCTCTCACATGTCCTCTACTGGGGACCTGGCCTGCAACCCAGGCATGTGCCCTGACTGGAAATCAAACCAGCAACTCTTTGCCTTGCAAGCCAGTGCTCAATCCACTGAGCCGCAACAGCCAGGGCCCATATGCCTTTTCTGTCTATTTCCATACACTCAATGTTTCTCTAATTCTGACCTGGCCGACTACACCCTTGTCCTTTTCTGTATCTCTTTTATCCAGACTCTTAAATGCTCCACTCACTCTCTCTAAAGCTAGTTTCTCACTATATAATCTTGAACATATAGCTTTCATCTATGCTCTTTCTTTAGCATTAACGCTGAAAGTCAATGAGTAGAGAAGAACAAGAAAAGTGGGGGAAAAGAACAGGACAACTAATATAAGCACGAGACTACTTTTTTTATAAAAGACAGTATACTATGTCTTGTTTTTAGTATTCCATTACAGAAACCAAAAGTTGGTTTAATTCCAGTTTGAAACATAAGAGATGTGACCACAAGTCACACAAATTTTAAAATTTGGAAGAATTTTTTTAAAAGATATTTTTAACCATGAAGAGTTGACTACACAGGTTTTATTTCTACCTTTACCATGGACACAGACAAATCTAAATTATCAGCAAATATGACACTAAAAATTTAGATGAGAGACACATAGGTTCACTCCTTCTGTGTATTTAAATTTCTTCTATGGAAAGAATGCACATATTTTACTTAAAGATGACAAAAGGGACAATTCAGTTTTGAATCTTTTTATGTTAAGAAATTTTAGAACTTTAAAAAGATATAACTCTTGCTCTGGAGTGCGGGAGGAATATTATTTCAAATTAAAATTTTAAAGATCTTTAAGATGAGTGTTAAAAAGAGATGATGAAAAAGGAGAGGCTACAGGCAAGGAATTCCATTTAAGAAAGATGTGCTGAAAAGCTGAAACTGTCCATCAGCTCTTGGGTTAAGTCTACTAATTCTGCAGAGGCAGCTTCTGATTCCTAATCTAGGGATGAGCTAGAATTTAATTGATTCCAGATCAGTAACCAAACTAACAATGATGCCACTTATTTTTTTTTTTTTTTTAAATCATCACTGAATCACTATCTTCTGGAGCTCCCATTCCCCTCTACTATAGTCTCTTTTTTTACATTTGGGGCAGGATGGCTATTACAGATTTGTTACGCTGTGAAATAGATCCTATAGTAGAGAAAGGCTAAATCAATACCACTTCCAAGATGTTATATTCAGGCAGTAGAGCTTGTCAAATGCTTGGTGAGGCCATCTCAGCCAAGTTAACATCTGGCAACCTAGCTCCAATTGTCTTTCTCCTGACTTCATGGAAGCAATTGTGCTTTGTTCTACCTGGTGGCTCCAGGTAACTCTATTCTATCTCTTTTGCCAGCCTCCATTCACCCTTTCTTTCCTAGTGACCAGACTGTTGGACAGTTCTTTCTTGATCAGTTTATTTCTTCTACTTCCTGATTCTTCTTCATCTCTGGAGTCATCATCATTCCTAAGGACAAGCCAGGTTATTTGATACAGTGAGTTGCTAAGGGCCTCTAGCATCACTGCATGACTCAGACTGGTCTCCAACGTGGAACAAGGGATATCTAAATAAAGATCTGGAATGGGAGGTGGACAGTGGCAGATGGGAACATCAGAGCCAGATGCCAGTAGTGATGGTGAAAGAATACTATTGTAGTGGGAAAACATCTTGATAAACAGGAAAATAACTATAGTTAGAAGAGGAAACACAAGAATAATTCATGGATAGTATTATATTATATAGAAGGCAACCAGAGAGAATGCTAAAGCATACTTCAACCTGAAATAACCCACAGGCTTAGAAAAGTATGTATTTCTATAAAGTTAGTATGCCTCATTGGTTCCTCTGTTAGGGTTATAGTATTACTTATGTAGACAGAAAAAGATATAAACACTATATCCTTGATAAGAGACCAAATGACCAGTAACAGAAATTTAAGGCTATCTGTGATGTGGATGATATTGGCTCCTATCAACTGTGGCTCCTCTCCTTCTTTGCTTACTGATTTTATTCAAATACTGATGGTTATTTGAGCCAAAGGACTCTGGGACTTTCCCCAGCCATGGGAGGTAAACCTTAACTATCTAAACACCAATCATGTAATCTTACAACTTTTGCCAGATGCTGGTTTAGAAATAAACATATAAAGTAATTCTGGCCAGTGAGACACAGAGAAGTAAGGTAGGATGAAGGCTGCCCTCTGGGAAAGTCTTCTTCAATCTTAAAATAAGATATAGGAAGGGATGGCCTATTTTTCTGCATTTGGAGATTTCCATCTACATGTGATACCTAGAAAAACATGACCATCTTAGGCTAGATCCCCTTGTGCTCCCAAAAAGACAACCAACAGGCTGAATTTGGAAGCTTATAAACATGGATAAAATCTAGATTCTTGAGAATGTAACTAGGTTATTAAGCTACTTCTGGTTCAGTTTTCAATTATCACATGTAAAGGCTGCCTAACTGATCCACAGCGCTAGAGTATAAAATTCATTTCTGTACAACTGAATTGTTTTTAACCACCCGAAAGAAACTCAATTTGCTCAGGAATGCCTAGAACTGGCTTTTCCATAACAATGGTACCAGAGGATATAAAATACTATGAGTGCTCTTAAAAACTATACAGTTACAACTTAGACTGCTGGATTCCACAAAAGGGTATAAAATCTAAGCTCTTAGCTTTTTCCGTAGTTTGATACTAGGAGGAAAAAGAAAAGCGGTAGAGTAGAACACTCACTGACCCCAATTCTCATTTTTGCAAAACTAAGACTACTTCTGCAATTCAAATATTAGGGTACATTAAAAAGGAAGCCATGGTAAGAAGCACTAACCCATAGGTAACACCTACTTCACTTTGAAGGAAGTTGCATTGAAAACTGAGGCAGGCAAGAAAGGTGGGTTAAAGGCATTTATAAAGAATACAAATGCTGTATTCCTTAAAGAACTTCAGCCTTCAGAACTTGGCTAGGAAAATTAAAATATCCTCAAGAGGTGCAACTAATTTAGGATTAGCGAACAATTAGCTGAGCTGCAGCAGGCCTAAGCAGAGTGAGTACTTGAAGACAGACCTGACTACTTAAAGATTTTTGCCTGAGGCCCACACTGTTCTGCATTCAGTACAAACAAACTTCAACACAGGCACAAGTTAGTAAGACAAGTGTAACAGAGCTTAGAATCTGTGAAAATTAGTCTGTAGTCTTCTGGTAAATTAATTACCCACTCTTTCTCTTCAGAGTATAGGTAGTTAAAATAAGGGCAAGCTTAACATTGTTCCTGAGCACAGGGCCTACCCTCACCTCTGTTTCAGGGCTGGTATTTCTGTAGGTTCAGGCTCAAGTATTTCATAGGCCAAGTTCACATCCTCTGTCTCCCGAAGCAAAGCATAAATGGGTTCAATTTGTTCATTAAACCTTGCCAAAAGTGTGCGTGCATCTTTTTTGGGCATTGCTGATTCATCTTCTTCTACCTCTGTGCCGCAAAAAGTGCAGCGGAAAGTTCCTACAGAGAAAACAAGTCTCAGGTCAGGCAGGAGAAATGATCAAGACTAGCCTTTAGCCAACTGTTTATATCTCCACAACTCCTCCACCATGTCATTATTAAAACTTTCAAATATACAGGAAAGATGAAAGAGTTTTACAGTGAACATCCACATGCCCACCATCGAGACTCTAAAATCAACATTTTGCTGTATTTGATTTATCACATTTCTATCCATCTCTCATTTTTGGTGCATTTCAAACTAATGTCTAGCCCCCAAATGCAGCATAGCAAGGTTTTTAATCATATTTCTAACAAACTTATACTTATTTTAACTTAAAATCAAAATGTTTACAGCTTACCAGTGAAACCTGTGCCCTTTCCCAAAAGCCTTCTTTTTACAACATAAATTTTGCCAAATAAATACCTGAAACCAAGTTCCTAGTCATACTGTACATTGTTAAAAGGCTATTTTTCCAAACTTACTAACCATTTATACTAAATGAATTTAACCAATAATTTTTAAAATTAAAGTTCAAGAAGGCTTTATTGTTCTTATTTCTATATCCCTGACATTCAACTTATAAATAAATTGCAGTAATTCCTTAGACATATCTAAGATTTTTCACTTCTACTGTGATTTTACTAACCATGACTACCATTATTTAGCATGAAACAACTTCCTAAATCTGGTCTTTGAACCTCCAGGTTCTCCCTCTCCAATTCCACCTCTCCAGTTCCAAGTGTTCTACGCCACCACTTATGTCATCTCCTTGCCCTGCTCTGAAGTCTATCTGGTAGCTGGATTTCTAAAGCCCACAGCATCAAATCTAAATTTTTCATCCTAACATTCAAGATCCTGTATAATTTGGCACTAGACACACAACCTAACCAGAGTCCTTTACCTGTCAAGTAAATTCACACATTTGAGAGAAAATATATTAGACGTTAAGACTTATATTTGTATAGTGTATTCTGTTTCTAAAACACTTCCATGTACACTCTTTGATCCTTATACCAATCCTGCAAAGTGATGTTAGAACTGAGGCTCTGGACTTCCGGCCAAGATGGAGGCATAGCTGGACACGCTGTGCCTCTTCTCACAACCAAGATTAAGGACAACAAAAACATAGAACCAAAAAAAAAAAAAGAAAGAAAGAAAGAAAACCCAACCAGGACAGAGAGAAAATTGAATTGTGCGAGAGTCAGACAACAACATTCACCCAGACTGGTAAGAGGGGCGGAGTCAGCGGCTGACGGAGTCCACAGCTGGCTGGCAGAGTTGGATCGCAACAGGGTAAGCCGGTGGTGGTACCAGGTGCACAGTCACTCCAGGCACACAGGCGGCAGTGTTGCCAAAGGTGAGGAGGCCAAGTGGGGTGCGCAAGGCAGTGGACCACGGACACACATTCGCGCACAGATAAACCAGGTGAAAAACGGGCAGCAAGACAGACTGCGCGACGCAGGGTCCCAGTGCCGGGAAATGAAGCCTAAAAGCACCCATTTAAAATACTTGTAGGGGCTGAGGTGCCAGGAGGGAGTGCCAGCCTCATGGGAGACTTCATTGGGGAGACTCATGGGGTCCTAGAGCATGTGCAAGCCCACCCACATGGAAATCAGCACCAGACGGGCCCAATTTCATAGGGGAAAGAGGCTGAAGGGACTGGGATCCTCGAAAGAGC